>BQNB010011705.1:0-80756 GCA_026074375.1 Tanacetum coccineum | reverse complement strand
CATGAGAAGGGTAGGGAAAGGATTTTCTGGAAGGGACACACCCTTATTTCCTACAATGATGGTACAAGCTCAACAAGAACAAGGTGAAGGTTCAACAATGCCAACTGATCCCCATCACACACCCACCATTATTCAACCATCAACATCTCAACCTCAAAGGAAACAAATACCTAGGAAGCCAAAGAGAAAGGACACTAAGATACCTTAGTCTAGTAGTCCTACAGACAATGTTGCAGATGAGGCTGTCAATGAGGAGATGGGTGACAGTTTAGAAAGGGCTGCCACTACTGCTACTAGCTTAGATGCAGAGCAAGACAGTGGTAACATCAATAAGACCCAATCCAAGGCAACACCTAATGAACTAAGTTCCCCAGGAACTAGTTCAGGTGGTGGTCCCAGGCGCCAAGAAACCATGGGGCATACAATTGCTCAGACTAGGTTTGAGAATGTATCTAAATTTTCTAATGATCTACTGCTCGCAAGAGGTAACACACTTCGAAGTGGTGAGGATAGATTGAAACTTCAGGAATTGATGGAATTATGTACCAACTTGCAAAATAGAGTTATTGATCTGGAGAAAACAAAGACTGCTCAAGCTTAGGAGATTACAAGTTTAAAACTAAGAGTCAAGAAGTTAGAGAAGAAAGAAGGATCAAGAACTCACAAGCTCAAAAGATTATACAAGGTTGGTAGATCTACAAGAATAGTTTCCTCTGATGAAGCTAGTTTGGGTGATCAGGAGGATGCATCCAAACAAGGGAGGAAAATTGATGACATTGATAAAGATGTAGAGATAACATTGGTTGATGAAACTCAAGGGAGGTATGGTGATGATATAATGTTTGATGTAAGTGATCTTGCTTATGAAGAAGTATTTGTTGTAGAACAAGGAGTTCCTGATAGTAAGAAATATGATGTTGCTTAAGTTAATACTGCTGCTACAACAGTTAGTAGTGCCAGTACAATTCCAGTTAGTGCTGCTTCAATAAATGATGTTGAAATTACTTTGGCTCAAGCACTGGCAGAGTTGAAGAGTGCTAAACCTACAACAACTACTAGCAAAGACCCAAGGCTAAAGGGCTTGTTATTCATGAAGAGGAGCAAGCGACTACACCAACAGTTTCTTCACAATAACCATCACAAGCAAAGATTCAGGACAAGGGTAAAGCAAAAATGATTGAACCTGAACTTGTGAAGATATTGTCAAAGAAAGATCAACTCAAGCTTGATGAGGAAGTGACTCAAAGGTTACAAGCTGAATTTGATGAATAAGAAAGGATTGAAAGAGAGAAAGTTGAAGCCAACATTGCCTTGAAAGAAACATGGGATGATATACAGGCAAAAATTGAGGCTGATCAGTTATTAGCTGAAAGATTGCAAGCAAGAGAACAAGAAGAGTTGACCGTTAAAGAAAGGGCTATATTGTTTCAACAACTCTTAGAGAAAATAAGGAAGCACTTTGCAGCAAAAAGAGCAGAAGAGAAAAGGAACAGACCACTAACAAAAGCTCAACAAAGCAGTATCATGTGTACTTATTTGAAAAACATGGAAGGATGGAAGCCCAGAGATTTGAAGAACAAATCTTTTGATTCTATTCAGAAGTTATTTGACAAAGCTATGAAAAGGGTAAACACATTTGTAGATATAGATACAGAATTGGTGAAAGAAAGTTCAAAGAAAGCTAAAGCAAAGATAGCACAAGAGAGCAGTTCAAAGAGAGCAGGAGATGAGTTAGAACAAGAAAGTATTAAGAAGCAGAAGGTGGATGAGGATAAAGAGACAGTAGAGCTTAAAAGTCTAATAGAAGTCATTCCTAATGAAGAGGAAGTAGCAGTTGATGCTATTCCTTTGGCTACTAAGACTCTAAGCATTGTTGACTAGAAGATCCACAAAGAAGGAAAGAAAAGCTATTACTAGATAATCAGGGCTGATGAAAGTTCAAAGATGTACTTAGTGTTCAGTCATATGCTTAAAAGTTTTGACAGAGAAGACTTAAAAACTTTATACAAGTTGGTAAAAGCTAAGTATGGATCAACAAGACCAGTAGAGGACTTGGATTATGTTTTATATGGAGATTTGAAGAAAATGTTTGACCCACATGTTGAAGATCAAGTATGGAAAAATCAATCATACTTCAAAGTATTAGAATGGAAGCTATATTATTCATGTGGAGTACATTTATTGAGGAAGAAAAATGTGCACATTCATATATTGGTAGAAAAGAGATATCCTCTTACAGCACCTGCAATTACTGATATGTTGAACAAGAAGCTTAAAGCTGATCATTGGAATGAAATGTGTTATCAGCTCCTTAAGCTCATCACAAAATAACTCAAGAATCAATAAAGTGTTTGGAAGCATCCTCTTGGTGATTATGAAGCTTTTATTAAAGAAACTTGATGATTTTGGAGATAAATATCAAGAATAAGGGAGGATTGTTGGGATTAAAAGACTTCTTAATGATTTTGAAGTTACTGCTGCTAAGGTTTGTGTTACTGTTGCTAAGCAAAAGTTAGTGTTGTTTATTAACTTTAATAAAAAAAATGCAAAGTAGTTAGTACTGCTGGTGTAACTTAGTTACTACTGCTTGTGTAACTTAGTACTACTATTGTAACTTAGTACTGCTAGTGTATATTAGTACTGCTAGTTACTACTGCTAGTATATGTTAGTACTGCTAGAGAAGATTGAAGAAAATATTCTAAGTAGTTACTACTACTTGTACACAGTTAATGCTGCTGGTGTATAAGTTACTACTGTTAGTGTTCAGAGTTAATGCTGCTATTACAAAGTTACAACTACTAAAAAGATTAAGACTGCTAGAAGATTTTCTAGTATCAGAGAAAGGATAAAAACTGCTCAGAGAAAAGATAAAGATTGATTGGAGATCAAGATTACTTAGTTGATAAGGATTGTTATTTATAGAATAGATCTTTTAGAATATTCTAAGTTTTAGAGATATATTATAAATCGACTAGGACTCCTTGGTGTACAACAGGAGGTCCTAGGGCATAGAGTTTGATATCTCTTGTTTTGATATCATTATAGCTTCAAGGTTTTGTAATCCTAATACTAGTTAGAGTATTTGTATTAATATATTGAAGCTTTGTTTGTTAATCTGTGTGATCATTAGAATTACTATTCTATTGCATATTCTTCTTATTGATCAAATATTAGATTCCGCATAATCTTTGATATATTTTACAATGTTTCTATCATAGTTGTGTAGGATTTATCTTGCATAACTAAACCTTACACAAGCTAAGGAATTCAAGATCCATTCAAGTGGGACTAACAAGTGGTATAAGAGCTTGTTGCTTTTTTAAACTTTGCTAAGAAGACATGGATCAAGACTCAGCACATATAGTGGTTGCATTAAAAGTGCCTATACTCAAACCAGGTGAGTATGAGCTTTGGAGGATGAGGATGGAATAGTACATCCAGATGATTGATTATTCTCTATGGGAAGTCATAGAGAATAGTAATGCACCTCCAATAACAAAAATTGTTGAAGGTGTTGAGACTATAATTGCTCCTATAACTGCTGAAAAAAAGGCACAAAGGAGGTTAGAGTTGAAGGCAAGAAGCACTTTATTGATGGGCATCCCTAATGAACATCAATTTTCCATTAAAAACTTAAATTATTTCGTATCAAATTATCCATCAAGTTAGATGAGCATTATGAAAGTAGAATAATACATCTATATCCCCTAAAACATGTCATCGCAAATATAAGCAAAATCATAATGTTAACTTCTATCCATACACAATCATCATCAAACATTAAAAGCAACAAATTTGGCAGTTTTTGTCTGTTTTTGGTCATTTAAGCTCGTTTTTATAGGTAAAAGATATGTGTAATTAAGCACTTATCATAAAGCGAAAACTAAAAGAAAGCGAAAACCAGACGCTATGATTTATAGTAGTTCGGTCATGAAGCACCTCTTTGCCCTACTTCACTCCCCGAGTACCCAAGTCAAGAGTTACTTCACTAGTCAACAAGCTCCCTTTAGGCGGAGAAAACCATACACAACTAAGCTTACATCAATTTCTGACACTAAGCCAAATGTCGAGTTCTAATCCTAGCTAGTATAACAACCCACAATTTTCATCTATGTAATTATCCATCTATTAAATCAGATGCGATTTTCCTCAGTGTAATATCCATCTATTAAATTAGATGCAACCATTTTCATGAAAAGATTTTTGCTTTATTCCATCCATAATGTAATGTAACTTACATTACAAAAGTAAACGTGCTCACGCAACCTACCAATGCCAATTTCATCGACATTTGTATTAAATAAACATTATAATATGTCAAGCAATATGTTTAAACTTCATTTTTACCATACGTTATCTATTTAACGTATTATTTATAACGTTATTATAAAACAGACTTTATACGTTAATGTTTATAACAAAACCCCGATTACATGTAATGTTTACATACAAAACAAAGGTACAAACTAATAAGGCATGTGTACAAATGTACAATGCATAGCTTTTGAATTATATTTCCCTCTAAAACTCTAGTACAACTCCTTTAAGCCTATGGTATAACCTGGCAATGAATAACATTCAAACTAGCCATTTTTCCTCCAATTTTCTAAGGTATTTCATACAACCTTTATAGTACATGTTACAAGCTTCCAATGCACGATATTTTAACATTCTTTCCCTCTATTTCAACCCCTACTCGTCCTAAAAACTAAAATCCTAACCCGAAAACCCTAATGAACCCGTCACCCCCTAACTAGCTCGAACTAAGTTTAAACCAAGCAACCACCCTAACTCCACCATGACTCACCACCTTGCTAGCCACCTTCAGCACCTTGTCACCACCCTAGCACCCAAGCACCTCCATGAATCACCTACTTAAACAAACTTGCACACCAAGTTAAACCTTGTCACCTCCTTGGTATGCCGCACCCTTCACCAACACCTTGCACCTCACCATACTACCTTCCTAGCTCTCTTTAGTCACCATGGCTACACCTTGGTCCCTACTCCATCCAACTTGGCCACCACACCAAGTAAACTTGGTCCCTACTCTTCCTTTTGCACTATATATACACGAACACATACATACTTCTTCAATTCACCATTTAAACTCAAAACATCTCAAAGTTATGATCTAGCCAAGCTAAGGAAGGTTAAGAAGGAAATATAAGCTGTAGTAGAAGCCATAGAAGAGAAGAAAAGAAGTCCTTGATCCACTCCTAAGTTTTGGATTTCATTTCACTCATTTTCGACCCATTTCACCCATTCATGTACTAGTAAGCTTTTCTACTCGTTCAATAAGCTCTTGTCTTGTTTTTAATCTTTAATAAGCTCTATTAGATCATGTATAAGCTACTTGTTTAAGCCTTAAACCACAAACCTACACGGTTTGGTTTTCCTAAACCAAACAAACCCATTTTAGATTTTTAAGATCATAAGCTCTTTTCATAAGCTTCAAGCTCGTAAAACTTACTTATTTTAGCTTATAGTAATAAGCTATAAGCTGAAAAATTTGGATTTCAAAAATACAATGATTATGGAATTTGGACTAAAAACGCAAAACATTTCATGCATAGGGGTATATATTGTAACTTTTGAAAAGATTAAACTTTCGGGCCAAAAATGTAATTATCCTAAAGATAAACTTCAGAGGTTTATTTTGCCATATTTGAAAGTTAAAGGTTAAATGTTTTAAAAATCATATATAAAGGGATTAAATTTGTAAATATATATACCGAGGGTATATATTGTCATTTTCATATTCTCAAGGGTATAAAATGTAATATTTTTATATTAATTATAAAAATATATTTAAATATTATAAGACTCGATTTTATTAAAGCCCGACACATTTGTCGTTATTATTCGTCGATCGAAACACTATAAAATAATTATGTTATATATTTAACATAATTTATTATCTACTAGCTTTTGAAGAAACTTAAAAAGATAAAATCTTATCATTTAAACTATAACGTATCACGTTACTAGGGAATTTCATGTGACGAGTTGCTGGATTTACGTTAAACTTTATGAAATAAAGTTTTAAAACAATCAAACTAAGACTTGACATATTACCACAGGTTGCGTGACGAGGCTGTTTACTTCCATTTGAATTAAATTTTAAATCAATCAACTACCTTATCAAGGTGAGTTCATAGTCCCACCTTTATATGTTTTCTAAACTCTGTGGGGAGATACATGCTATAAACCATGAATACAAGTATTTTCCAACTGTATGCTATCCTGATATATTATTGCCTAAGTTTACCTTTACTGCCAATATCTTTACATCATGAACCATTAATCACTTGAGTGTAAACGCGGATATTGTGGATAGATCTATTAGAATTGACAAATCCCGTTTGTGTTTACCTGTACATAAGGTAATCAAATGCACTATATTTGAGAATACTGGGTAACTTTGGCAAGTTACCTTTCCAAGAGGACATCTGTTCCTCAATAATGTCACTGAGGTGATTTCCATGTTAACGTGTTGGTGTCATGAGCTTAGGGTAATAATATTGTTTTCCATGATAATTGTAATTATACAATTATTACAACTTATGATGACTTGTATTCAACTATTACATTTCAAACTTGTGAATTTCACTCAACCTTTATGTTGACCTTTTTAGCATGTTTATCTCAGGTAATTGAGCAACCTATGGCACGGAGTGGCATTGGACTTGAGGACGTCCAAACTTGTTATCATTCAAACTTGAAAGTACGCCGGTTTTTCTGTTAAAACCGCCGTACTCCCGTGAAAAACCTGCAAGTACGCCGTACTTACTCCTAAGTACGCCGCACTTTTTGTGTGCAACAAAATATTTTCTTGGATTGTGCCTTAAAAAAACCCCAAACCAATTGTAATGCTTAATTCACGTACTGAGATCATGAAACTCCTGTTTTATGTGATTGTGCTGCTTAAATTATTGCGTTTGTATCATTTGCCTATTAAATGGAGTATGCAAAAATATGTATGTTCTTATTTGATCTATGCTTGTTGCTTTGTTGCTCGTTCTGAGAATAATGTGTTCATATATATATTATTGCTATTTGAGTGTTTGTTTTGTTTTGTGAATCATAATAAACTGTTAAATCTGAAACTTGCTAAACCTGCAAGTGCGCCGGTTTTACTCCTAAAACCACCGTACTTTCAAAAAAACCCCAAAAAGATTTTTATTTCTGAGTTATTTTGCTTTCTTTATTTTTATCTTGTTAAATGGAATGAATCTGTTAATATAATAAGTCATGTGTTCAGTTTATATTTCATCTATAAAAACCCATAAAAAATATAAAATTTGAAAACTTTCAGAATGTACGCCGCACATTGTCTTTTGTGCGTCGCACTTCTGGGCTGAGAAAAAATATATATTTCCTTTTTCGTATCTTTATCATGTAGATTGTTTTAAAACATGTATTAGTATTCATTTCTGTTTGTTTGCATTTGTTTTGCTTGCTTGTGTGTTGTGTTTGCTTGCGTGCTTTAAATAAAAGAAAAAATATATAAAAATTAAAAAAAATGTTAAAAACCATAAAATCTTTAAAAAGAATTTCGTATTTTCTTTTCTTAATTTGTATGTTTGTGTTTGTCTGCTTATGTGTTTGCCAGTGTTTGTGTATGTAATTCTTAACTAATAAAATGAAAAAAAAATCCCCTAACAAATAAAAATAAAAAGACATGTCTTCTGTCATAATAAAACCGCCGCACATATGTTTGTGTGCGACGCACTTTTTTAATTTTTGCCGCGCTCGTATTTTTATTTGACAAATTATAAAAAATTAGATTATAAGTACGCTGCACTTTCTTTCAAGTGCGACGCACTTTTGTTCTGAAAAAAAAATTATAAATAAAAATTAAAAAATATAAAAAAATTAAAAAAATATAATAGTACTTTTGTAAATTATTTTAAACCTTAAATAATAATTATGTGTTTGATATATGTGTTTGTCTTAAAACCTATAAAAAGATTTTATTTTCGTCATTAATTTTTTTTATATGTGTTTTGAGTGTTTGCATATTAGTAATTATATTTTCCTTTCAATGTTATTTTTCATTTCGTAATGTTTTGTGTGTGCTTGTTTTAGTAATTTGTGTATAAATTAAAAATATATATATAATATAGAAAAAAGTTTTGAACTTTGTGGGTGTGTTCGCTGGAAACCCTCACGAGACTATAACTCGTCCACTTGGGCCACCGAGAGGTTTAAAGGCTTGTTTCATACGCTAAATGCAATCGTGGTGCCTACGAAAGTGTGCTTTAGTATTTTACGGTTGTGTTTATTTGCAAATTAAATAAATAAGTGAAGCTTGGATGGTGGTGATGCTTTTCACTTGGGGAATGATATATTTAGATCAATATATTACATGTGGTAAAACACACATGCTTGGCGTTCGGTTTCGCGCAATATCTTTCAGAATTTAATCGAGCACTTAAGAGCCCCGGGAAGTCTCGTTTCTCTTATATTTAATTTTCCCATTATGCCACTTTTAATTTATTTTCTAATTACGTATAATGCTCAACTTAAGTGTGGGGGGAAAATGAATTGAAAAATTGATATGTGAGAAATCATATATCCGTTTTATACCAAAAATGACCCTTAAAAGATAAAATAATGCATATTATGCTTGTATATTGTGTATTTTGTCTTTTGTGATGTGTAGGTACGAATATTGCAAAAATCACAAGAAAAGAGCCAAAAACCAGACAAAAATGAACACGAGACGGAAAGAGTACACAAGAGCCGGATGTTTGTAAGCAAAGGTCAACAAAAAGTCAACCAAAGTCAACATTGGTCAACTCATGTGAAGACAAAACTTTAAAAATTCCAAATGAGCCCTTAATGATAAACCATTTTCACCAAAAGTCCTTAAACCAATAACACCGTTAGTCCTTTAATACTTAGGGACTAACGGTCATTAAGTCCAAAATAACCAAAAAAACCATTTCCCTGGCCCAACCCTTTACATAAGCCCAAATCAAGCCTTCTTATAATACTCGGTCAAACAAACAAGAAAAGAAAAAGGCGCGAATTGGTTTTTACTGTTTACTCTCTTCCCTAATTCACCTTGCACCAAATTAACTTTGCTTAAATATGATTAACCCTTCTAGAAGCTTATACCTCTGACACACTGGGGAGCTACGCTGGCAATCCCCAGCAATATGATTGGTTAAAAAACGTGGAGAGCATTCAACGAGAAAGATCAAAATAATTGAGAGACGGTTATGGATTAAGGGCTGGGATCAAAGCAAGAGGAGCGTCTAAAGGACCTAGAAGCATTCACTCTTGCCTATAAAAGGGAGCTCATCTCACAAAAACGTGGGATCTTATCTAGTGTAGGAGTAGCTTAATTTAGGTCTAGCTTGTACGTTTTTAGCTTAAAAGTCATTTAAATTTCATGTAATTTCTTTCAAAGTATTGTAATCAGTAAAGCTACCAACCGCTGAGGCATATGGAACTCTATCCATCTTTTCAATATTCTTCTTAGAAGAAGGACAATCCTTATCAGTAAGCTTAAAGTTGGGAGTTAGAGGGGAACTAACCACTTTAGCTTTATCCATGTTGAACCTGCGCAGCACCTTCTCAATGTATTGCTCTTGTGATATATGCAACTTCTTGGCACCTCTATCGCGGAAAATCCGAATGCCAAGGATTTGTTTTGCTGGCCCCAAGTCTTTCATAGCAAAGGATTTGCTCAAATCTTGCTTCAATTGGGCAATTCTTCCAATGTTCTTGCCAACAATCAGCATATCATCAACATATAGCAATAAGATGATGAAGTCATCATCACCAAACCTCTGAAAGAAAACACAATGATCAGAAAAAGTCTTTCGGAAGCCTTGCTTCCCTATAACCGACTCAAACTTCTTGTACCACTGTCTCGGTGCTTGCTTCAACCCATACAAACTCTTCTGAAGTCTACACACGTAGTCTTCCTTCCCCTTAACCTGAAACCCTTCAGGTTGTTCCATATAGATTTCTTTATCCAGATCACCATGAAGGAAAGCTGTCTTGACATCCATTTGCTCCACCTCAAGATCGAGGCTAGCCGCCAAACCAAGAACAACTCGAATAGATCCCATCTTCACGACTGGAGAGAAAATCTCATCAAAATCAATACCTTTCTTCTGACTGAAACCTTTAACCACCAATCTGGCCTTGTACCTCGGTCTAGGAGTATACTCTTCAGTCTTCAATTTGTAAACCCATTTGTTTTTCAAAGCTCTCTTGCCCTTAGGCAACTTCGTCAACTCAAAGGTATTGTTCTCATACAAGGATTTCATCTCATCTTGCATGGCATCAAACCATTCTTTCTTGTGTTCATCTTCCATAGCTTCTGCATAACACTCGGGCTCTCCCCCATCAGTGAGTAAAACATACTCATTTGCAGAATAGCGTGTGGAAGGATGATGATCTCTAGTGGACCGCCTAAGTGGAACAAATGGTGGCATAGGCACTGGCAACTCAGGATGAACGTCTTCATCTAGGTTTGGTTGCTCTTGAGCATCAACATCATCAGCACCATGTTCTTCATCATTTTGTTCTTCATCATTCTGAATATCATCTCCAAACTGTGCATCAAAATGTTTTGGAGGAACCGGATCTAAGTCAATAGGATCATCATTATGTTGAGGAATTGTCTCCTTCTCAGTCTTCTCAACATCTTTCAAAGTTTGATCTTCGTCAAACTCTACATCTCGGCTGCGAACAAGTTTCTTTTGTACTGGGTCATACAACCTGTACCCAAGTTCATCTTGACCATACCCGAGGAACACACATGGCTTATTCTTCACATCAAGCTTTGATCTTTCATCTTTGGGAATATGCACAGATGCCTTACATCCAAAGACTCGTAAATGATGGTATGAAACATCTTTGCCGCTCCAAACCCTGTCAGGAACATCAAAACGCAAAGGAACACAAGGGGTTAAATTAATAACATGTACCGCCGTATTCAAAGCCTCACCCCAAAAAGAAGCAGGCAACCCTGCATGTGAAAGCAAACATCTGACTCTCTCAACCAAGGTTCTATTCATCCGCTCTGCCAAGCCATTCAATTGCGGTGTCTTCGGTGGAGTCTTTTGATGCTGAATTCCATGCTCTCTACAATACGCGTCAAAGGGGCCAATGTATTCACCTCCATTATCACTTCGAATACATTTAAGTTTCTTCCCTGTCTGCCTCTCAACTAAAGCATGAAACTGCTTAAACACATCCAATACTTGATCTTTAGTCTTCAAGGTGTATACCCAAACCTTCCTTGAATGATCATCGATGAAAGTGACAAAATACGAACACCCACCAAGTGTCTTAGTCTTCATGGGACCACAAACATCGGAATGTACCAGATCAAGTATGTTCTCCGTCCTAAAAGAAGGACGACTCTTAAAAGCACGTCTAGTCTGCTTTCCTGCCAAACAGTGAGAGCACTTCTTCAGGTTAATATCATGCACACCGGATAACACATTCTTCTTAGAAAGAATAGACATCCCTTTTTCACTCATGTGACCAAGTCTCTTATGCCATAACTCGGTCATATCATCATTGTCTATAGCATTGACAATGCTCTTGGAGATCTTCGGATGTGTCATGTATAACTTGGATTCCCTTTTCCCTCTTGCAACAATCAATGATCCGAGAGTCACTTTCCACAAGCCATTACCAGAACTGTTGTGGTAACCATCTTCATCAAGAAGACCTGTTGAGATAATATTGAGTCTCATATCCGGGACATGTTTCACATTATGCAAAACCAATTCCATCCCTGTGTCAAACTTCAAACAAATATCTCCAATACCAGCAATCCTAGATAGCCCAGTATTACCCATCCTAACAACACCGAAATCACCTGGTGTGTAAGATGAAAAATATTCTTTTCGTGTTGCAACATGACACGTAGCACCACTATCAAGAATCCAACTCGAATCATCATGAGCAAGGTTAACCATATCATAATCTGAACAAACAAAGAACTCATCTGTGGTGGTATTTACTTCAGTACTGTCATCACCATCATCATCTTTCTTGTGCTTGTTCTTCTGATTATTGTAGTTTTTCTTCTTGTTCTCCTTTTTCAACTGTCTGCAGAACTTCATTGTGTGTCCTTTCTTGTGGCAGTGATAACATTCAACATCAGCAAATTTTCCTTTGCTAGAACTGCTACGATGATTACCTCTGTTACTCGGGCCTCTACTTTTACTTCTCCCCTGCCTTTCTGTGACCAAGACATCTGAATGTGAAGAGGAACCTTGTGACTTTCTTCTCATCTCTTCATTCAAAATACTACCTTTAGCCAATTCCATGGTGATAACACCATCTGGTGCAGAGTTGGACAAGGATGTCCTAAAAGTTTCCCAAGTATCCGGTAAAGTACCAAGAAGCCACAAGCCTTGAATCTCATCTTCAAACTTGATACCCATACCTGCAAGCTGATTTATAATACCCTGAAACACATTTAAGTGATCGGTAACAGGGGACCCATCAGTATACTTTAATCTCATCATTTGCTTGATTAAGAACAACTTGTTGTTTCCAGTTTTTCGAGCATATAACTGTTCAAGTTTGTTCCAAAGAGTACGAGCATGCGTCTCCTCACAAATATGGTTCAAAACATTATCATCAACCCACTGCCTAATATAACCACAAACCTGTCTATGCAAAATAGTCCATTCTGCATCTGTTTTGTTCTCAGGTTTCTCAGTACTAAAAACAGGCAAGTAGTAGTCTTTCACATAAAGGAGATCTTCCATCTTCCCTTTCCAAACATGATAATTAGAACCATTCAAATTAACCATCCTACTTGTATTAGCTTCCATCGTTCAAACAGGTAAGTCCCCAACCAAGAGCCTACAGCTCTGATACCAATTTGACGGGTAAAATTCAATGGGTCACAACGGTATAAACACAAATGCGGAAGCAAAATCTTCGTTTGACAGCACTTACCCAAACCCGTATGAACCTATGAGGAAGTAAACAAATAAGGCAAACTAAAAGCAACTCTAACCAGCCCCCAAACAATATCAAATCAACCAAATCAGCAGGTATTAAAGATAATCAAACACACACCAAGAACACCAAGCTTTTAGCGTGGAAAACCCCA
Organism: Tanacetum coccineum; assembly: GCA_026074375.1. Classification (NCBI taxonomy): domain Eukaryota; kingdom Viridiplantae; phylum Streptophyta; class Magnoliopsida; order Asterales; family Asteraceae; genus Tanacetum; species Tanacetum coccineum. The sequence continues at coordinate 67,650 of BQNB010011705.1, read as the reverse complement.
AAGTGGGTAAAAACCACGGGACACCTAGTGCCGCTTAAATCCACTATCAAGCAAGAGAGGTACACAAAGTCTTCTCTAGATAACACTAGAGGCATACAACAATCATCATAATCTTGGAATCAATATCAAGATATATGACAACAAACAAAGAACTAGAAAGGATGAATATCACCAAACAACTTGCAATCTGACCGGGTAAGAAACAGAACTTCCAGGCCTCAAAATCAAGATCCCAACGGTCAAAACCTTCCTTTATATGCAAGGAAGCTTCAGTCCAAAAATCGTGACGATCCGACGGTGCAAACTCCGGGGATCGACGAAACACTGCTGCTGGGTTTTGGGTGATAAGAACTCCGAAAATCTTCTTCTTTTTTTCTTTTCTTACTATCTTCTCTCTTGTTTTTTCACACTTTATAATGAGCATAAGGATGCCCTAAATAAGGACTAAATGGACCCAAGATGGGCCCAAATGTGTTGGACTCTTAATCCTCATGGACTAAGAAAATACCCAACAAATGAAACATCCAAATTGAAGAAATCAATGAAATAATTTAAAAGTCTAAACTTTACCGCCAAAACACATATAACAAGTTCAGCCCCAAATTAATTATAAAAAGAAAAGGAAACAATTTGGACAAAAAAAGATTACTGCTAAAAATGATTTCAAATCAGTCAAAAATTAGGGTACGCGGACAACGATTGATTCCGTCAACGTTTATCCAACCAACATCCACCGATAAGTAAGCCTTTTAGTTTTTTTTTGTTTTTTTTTATGAGCAATTGTTGTGTGATGTTTGGATATTGTGATTGTAGGGAAAAAGTGGATAATGGAAGTAAGAAGCGTGCGAAGATATCGTTGTCCGATTTTCTCGACAAGAAGCTGCAGAAAACTTCTACTTGATCCATCCAAATTAGTTAAGCTTGTATATTTATTGGGGTATAAAATGTTTTGTTGTTGTTAGATGTTAAAATGATATATGATCAAGTGTAAGTCGAGTATGAGCGAATGTGTTATGTGTTTGTGTATAATTAAGTGATATTAATGGCAAATAGGAAGCTCGTTATGATATATGCGCCTTAGATGTAATTCCATTGGGATTTTATAGATAAAGAGTTACAAGGGGGTGTTCCGGGGATGTTTGTTTTGGCTTATATGCGGGCTTATGAGCTTATTTGATTTCGGCTTATATTTCATATGCCCCAATTTCCGGCTTATTTTGAAACTTGTGGGCTTATATAAGCTTGTCACTAGACTAGAATTGTGTTTTAGGAGCTCTTTGGGATATAATGGCTTATGACGTACATGCACTTTACAATAAGCACCAACAAATGTGCTTCGTATTAAGTGCGTATTTCAGCTATGTAAGCATTTAAGCTAATAGAAGTTTAAGCAATTAAAAAAGCGTCTTGTCTATGTGATCTCAAACACTCGTAAAGCTGTCTTGGGGCTATCATTTTGGATACACTATGTCTATGTTGGTCAGATTATCACTTGATTGAGTTTCGTTCAAACCCTTATAACTGGTTATCTTCCATTTGAAAGTGCAACAACCGGTTTGTAAACGGACTCCCATAAGCATTGCCTCTTTGAGAGTTCTAAGCAACAGTGTATTCATGTATCATTTTTATTCTTATATTACATTAGTTTTATCTGTCATCAATGAGTTCATATTCGATTCTTAGTTATCCATGAATCAATAGATACGTTCATGCCGTTCTTAAGACTACCAGGAAAGTTTAATGAATTACTGATACACAATTTAGTCACAAACATTGATATGTACTTGACGCTGTTTTTATATTTCAATGTTTGATAACTAACGTCAAGGACTGTAACACATTAAAGTAAGGCTGTGAAGTGTGCGTAAGGTGCCACCCCCTTGAGATTAGCATTACTGTGCCAGGAGGATTACTTCAAAGCAATGGATGACATGAGTGATTAGTTTGAAACATAAGTTAAGTAACGTTTTGGCCCATTTAGGTGATTGGATAGTGCTACCCATACGATATAGTATATATCATCTTTTGCAGTTTTGTATTTCCTTGTCTCTCTGTAGTGGATTCAAGAACTCAGTAGTAGCTATTGTCAGGAGAAGATTAGTATGAAAGAAACGTGAGTGAGTTGTTGGAAATTTGAGCTAAAGCAGATATGATTAGACTGCGCTACCCATAAAACAAGTTGAAAGCTGTTGAAATTTTTTCCGTTACTTTCAATGTGTTGAGTAAAACAGGTTTGTAAATGGAGTCCCATAAGCACTGCCTCTTTGAGATTTCTAAGCAATAGTGACAATTTTTATATTCACTTCCCAGTTATCCATGATTCTAGTGACACGTTTATGCCGTTCTCAGGAGTCAAGACTACTGAAAAGTTCAATGAATTGTAGGATACATCTTTGTCACCAAAATTAATATACTTTCTTGAAGCTGTGTTTATATTTGATACAATAATAAACATCAAGGAATGCAACAACTCAAAGTAAAGCTTTGAGTATCCCTAACTCGTCGTCCCCCCTTGAGATCAACTTTCTTGTATTTGAACTATACCTTCACGGTAATGGAGGAAATGGGTGATTAGTTGGAAAATAAAGTTAAGTACCTTTTACGCGGTGGTAATGCAGGAAATGAGTGTTTAGTTGGAAGAGTATTTTAAGTAAAGTTTTGGCCCTTTTAGGTGCTCGGGTTGTGCTACCCATAAGCTATATATCATCTTCTGTAGTTTTGTGCCTCCTATTCTCCCTGTGATGGATTCAAGAAGTCAGTAGTAGTTATATTTAGGAAGATAAGATTAGAATTGAAAAACATGAGTGACTTGTTGGAAATTTAAGTTAAAAACGTGTCGGCCTGTGTAGGAGATATGATTTAAGTGCCCTACCCATAAGTTCTGTTAAAACTGCTGTTATTTTTTCCTTTACTTTCACTGTGTCATGTTCATGAACTCATTAGCAATTATTGTCAGGGTAAAGACGGACCATTTCTATCACCGGGAACAAGTATAAGTGCTAAACGGACTATTGATGGGGCAAATGCTTACCATCAAACTAAGGGACCAGAGTTGGATGGTTTACTTGGTGTTGTTCTTGAGCAGTTTAAGCCCAGTAAAGAGAACGAAAAAATTAATGTTATAGATCTAGACGACGAGATCCATATCACACATTTGACAGAAGAATCACAAACTCAGGATTCGTCCAAGAGAAGAAACACATTTGGAGGTGTAGCCGATTTACTCTTTTACCGTTTGTTTGCTACAAAGACATATTATACATATAATCTGTAAGTAACTAGTTCATTAACATTTGAGTGTTTTTAATGATCACAAGGTTTGTATGGTAAACCGCCTGCTCCAAAGCGTTTGGTTATTCTGGGAGATGATCCAAAACCGAGGCAAGTAAACTATAACAGACCCTTTATCACAAAAGAGAAACCACTTCCTCTTTATAACCACTGTAAGTACCAAATCATTACTGTTTTGAAAACTAGTACGTGAAATTTTCATATAAAATGTAAAATTATAGGATAAATTGTGTGTCCTTGAACAGATGATGGTGGCAGTGGATGGTGGGACAGCGATATGGAAGGCATTGACAACGAAGCAGTTGGTTCCAATGAAGTGTGGGAGGGAGTGGGGTCTGCCACAATGGGTGGACTCGATTGACATTGATCCAAACATCTAATTGATCATCAACTGCCCCAACTCGAAAATGGACCCGGTTAGGTAATATGATGGTTTCAATACCCTTTGTGTATGTTATGTTTAGCCTAAGCAAGTTTTGTCTGTAATTTTGTTTGCAGGATATCATTATTTATGCACAACTGATTATGTAAATCATACATATGTTAAAATAGACATGATTAGAGCGGTTGGTTTAGCTGTCTAAGGGTTGTCTTAATTTTGCGTATGTTAGTCCTTAAGAACCATTGCTTGATAGTTATGATAAAAACCTACATTTTTAATCTGGACAAAGAACGTGCTCCGGCTATACTTTTTAGATTAGTTGAATGAAAACTGTTAAATAATTTGAAAAAGTAGTACATGAAATCGGCTTCAGTTTATGAAATGGAAAATGATAAGGCTGCGTTTAGTTGGAGGAAAACACCTTTATTTTCCACAAAATGTTTTGTGGAAAACAAGGAAAACAGAGATCGCGTTCATTTCGTCATTTTCCAACAAAATTCTCTACAAAACACAAAATCCCTATTTTCTCCCTTTTTTTTGCGATTTCGTCCTTTTTTTTACGATTTCGTTCTTTTTTTACGATTTCGTCCGTTTTTTACGTTTTCGTCCGTTTTTTACGTCTTCGTCCGTTTTTTACGATTTCGACAGTTCTTTTACGTTTTCGTCCGTTTTTACGATTTCGTCCGTTTTTTACGATTTCGTCCGTTTTTTACGATTTCGTCTTTTTTTTACGTTTTCGTCCGTTTTTTTACGATTTCGTCCGTTTTTTTACGATTTCGTTCGTTTTTTTTACGATTTCGTCATTTTTTACGTTTTCGTCTGTTTTTTTACGATTTCGTCCATTTTTTTTCAGACGAAACCGTTCAAAACGGACGAAAACGTAAAAAAACGGGACGAAAACATAAATTTTTTTCGACAACTAAACATCACCTAAGTATTTTTGTTCTTAACTTCGTGTTTAGAAATCTTCCAAATTTAATGGTTATGACACGTGGAGAATGATAAGTATTTTTTTCTTTACCCGCGAGCCATCATGTACAAATTTGTTTCGTTAGAATGGGCTAGTCATGTTACCCCATTGGTTTATGAATTCATTACTTTTGTTACTTGTTTGAAATGTATCCGTTTTAAGCGTATGATCGTTTACGATTCGGATCTCAAGGCTTTGGCTTAAATAATTGGGGAACAACTTGAAGTTTTGGAGATTAAGTTGTGCTCGAGGTTTTCTACGGATGGATTGTTGCATAGCGGGAAGTATTGTAATAATTTAGAAACTTTTTGTTTGGAAAGATGTTTAATTCATGGTTACACGAATTAGCTTTAATTCATGGATAATAAAGACCTTGTTCTCATTGCGAAAAACAACAGTAAAACTTTAGGTGGTGTTTAGTTGTAGAAATTTTTTCATGTTTTTCTGTTTCTAAATTCCTAGAGAAGGGAATGAGTTTTCTTCTTTAGAGAAGAGTTGAGAATTTTGGAAACTTGTTTAGATGTGAGTTGTATTTTTCCTTTTAGAAATGGAGAATAGTAAAATGTGATTTTCGGTTTTTCTATTTAAAATTAGGAAAATGAGAATTTCCTTTTTTTTTGAAAAATATTGGAAAAAAGTGCGTCTAAACAAGTTTTCAGTTTTTCCATTCTCAAATGAAAAATTTCCTGGAAAAATTTCCTGGAAAAATATGATATTTTTCCCCAACTAAACACACCCTTAGTTTCTTTGAAGGTGAATAATGGTCATCTTAAGTATGTTGTGGAAATTTGTAGATATGCTGTTAAGTTAACAATAATACTTCATAATACTTTATAATTCTATAATAATTCCATAATAAGTGTTCATTTTAAATACTTTGACCGAGTTAACACCGAATTTTGACCAAACTGACTTTTTTGGCTGGTTCGGCTCAAGACTCAAGTTGCCTCGATCACTGACCTTATAGCGAGTAATTGCTTTTATGCTTATGTTTCATAAGCTCACATTTTGTGGCTTATTTTGAAGCTTTTCTACTTATATAGCTTCATTATGTCACAATGAACTCATATAAGCAAAAAAGTTTCAAAATAAGCCACAAAATGTGAGTTTACGAAACATAAGCCCAAAACCCAAATAAACCATATGCCCGCTACATAAGCCGAAACAAACACCCAAGGGTGTTTGTTTAAGCTTATTTGATGGCTTGCGAGCTTATTTGATTTCGGCTTATATTTCATAAGCCTAAAATTTCTAGCTTCTTTTGAGATTTTGAGCTTATATAAAGCTTATTATATGATATAATAAAGTTATATAAGTCGATTAGTTAAAAAATAAGCCAAAATGACCGGGCTTATGAAATATAAGGCGAAATCAAATTAGCTAATAAGCACACAAATAAGCTTAAACAAACACCCCTTGGAGCTATTAAAAAACTTTTATGATAAAAAATATATAAAAGGGTTAGCTAAGTATGCATTTCTTAATCCTTATCACCAAATACAAGAAATAATATGTAACATTTGCCCTTTTTGTGTTCTGAATATTTTATTTTTAGTCCTTTGACTATTTGACGTTTGTCAGTTTATTCAGATTTTGTACCGTGTTGACGGTGGTGATTTTATGAGAATTGTGGTGCTTTATGGTTAATTGTGAATAATATTCCTTTTTAGAGGTTATTATTATGTTATTTGTATTCCAGGTGGTTTGACCCGTAAATTATGAGAAATGCCGAAAAACGAGTCCTGACACGTCCGTTAATGTCCATATGAGTTTTGAATGGTTTAAAGTGTAAATAAGTCGTGTAAATACTCTAGGTTAATGGAAAAGTATTTTTAAGGTGAATAAAAATGCTAATTAACTTTGGGGAAAAATTTTACGGTTGAGTTTTACGAGCTTTTAAATGATCCCGACACAAAAAGAAAGACCCGAGACCTCATGGGATACTCTAACCGGTCATGTAAGCTTAAAGGGACAAAGAGGCTTAATTTTAGCTAATATGTCCCAATGTTGTACACTTATATGCTTTCACTAGAACCTTTCCACTCATTTTTCTTTAATTTCAAAAAAAAAATCACAAGTGTGTGTGTGTGTTTCGTCCGCCACCAACCACCACAAACCACCATAGGTAATACAAGATGTCGTTCTTTTGGTTTCGGTATTGTCAACACATTGTGTCTTTATTACTTAGTTGTGCATTTAGTGTTTCTCTATTGTTGACACCATTGTGTTTTGATGATATCCATGACGTTACGCTTCGTGTTTCCGCCTTGGCGGGGTGTGACATTAACGGAATGTAAACATCAATCACTTTACCATATGCATTACATATATTCCAAAGACCGCGAGTAGAGAATTGATCAGGAAAGTTCGTGAAAAATACCGATTTAGAGATCCTTTGTGTAAGATCCTCCTTAGATTTAAACGAACGGTTATTACCCATGGAATCAAAACCCATCAAGCATGAAACGAAAAGCATAAAAAAACCCTAAAAAACAAAGAACATCAAAAACCCTAGAAACCAAAACCCCTCAAACTAAATCATATCCCTATGGTCCCAAGGTAAGTGAATCGCCTAACACCTCGTTTTTTGAAATCAATCGACAAGCGTTGATTCTCAATAAACAAGGGGTTATAACAATCACCGCACAAGGAAGGTAGTAGATACAATCATTTTAGGATTCAAGAAAGTCGCCGTATTAGGGTTCATGATATGTGACGCCTATTAGTATCCTTTCATCATGGTTTTTACCACTCGTGTTATTCTTCTTGATGAAATTAATTAAGGATGTCTAAAAAAGTCTTTTTTACTATCCATGTTCAATAACGACTAATGTATTCCCTCAATTTTAATAAAATACAGAATTGTACAAATCTCAAAATAGGGCAAACGCCCCACAGATTTTGTGGGATAAAATAAATACACGAGATTGTACATATATATAGCAAACGACCATTGTAATTCCACTTTATAGTTAAAATGAGATACCCGAAAAAAAGTAATTTTTCAAAGGGTCGGTATAAATGCTATTAAACATGAATAGTGTCTAAAACATGATATCAATATTTAAATTTAAACCACATCGACCTCAACACCATGCGAACTAAAAAAGTAAAATTCTTCGTCCAATAAAAATCTATTAAATACTAATCGATAATAATACATAATGAATATTTTATATAACATCTGCGTGAAACGCTATTGTTCAACTATATAAGTATAAAAAATTTGGGATAATTCTAAAAGAATGTAACTAACTTGTCTAAATTTATGGTTATATGTACCTTTCCTAAATTTTGGGCTTTGTGTGTATCCTACTTTTAAATTTATTTTTTGTGTGTATTTTGTGACAATTTTACCCCTCTATTTATCAATAATGGAGGGGTAAAATCATCACAATAATTAAATAATACATACGAAATTCAAAGTTAAAAAGTATCAAAGTTTACCTAGGATACATACAACCATAAATTTTGACAAGTCAGTTACATTTTTTTGTATCATTTCTCAAAACGTTTTTACATAATGTTATAGATAAATATTACTTTAACATGGCAAGATAAAAGTTTACATTTTTAATCAATTGTATTATTAAAAATAGATAACATACGACTTTTATGCATAAATAATTAAATTAAAATTTATTGTTAATTATTTAAAATATATTATGTAGATTTATTAAAATGGCTTGTTCTTTGAAAGAGTTATCTACTATAATCTATATATCTTTAAAATTAAAATTTATGTCATATATACTAGTATTAAATATCGAATAATTGACATATAAATAAAGCTATATATTATACTAATATAATAAAACATAACATAACACAACATACCATAACTTAACATCCATAACATAACATGACATAACATACACCTAAACATAACATAAACATAACCGAACTTAACATAACATAACATAAACATAACAATAACATAGCGAATACAACGTAGCGTAGCATAACGTACCGTAAACGTACCGTATACGTAACGTAACGTTAACGTAACGTAACTTAACGAAACGTAACGTAACGTAACGAAACGAAACGTAACCTAACCTAACTAACCTAATCTAAAACGTGATGAACCAAAACATAATGTTAACATAACATACATAACATACCCAACCTATAAACTAACAAAACATATATGATGTGTCCGTGCGTGTATGTTGTTTATTTTAGTTTATCAAGTTTTACATATATTTTTTTTCGACTTAACCTAATTCAACACTTTAATGGCCCCCCATGTACCCAATCAAGATGTAGCTTCGTTGTAAGATATGTGTTCGATGCACCTAGGAAGCGAGAGCGTTTAATCCTTTTATTCTATCAATATTTTGGTTAGCTAAATTAAGTTAATTTAAACTATGTTAATCCTAATCTATGTTAAACCTATGTTAATCCTATTTCTGACGGATAAAGATGGGTTTTCAGTCTAAGAGACTGGCACAGGTTTTGTGGTGACTTAAATCAATTTAAAACACAATAACACACGCAAGCAGATAATCAAAAGATAGAAGAGCGGTCTAGCCAAATATAAGAAAACTAACTGAGTATTAACTATGATTATTATCTAATTAAAACGCAAGATTTGTTTAATTTAGTGCAATGAGTGCTTATCTTTAGGCGGCATATCATTCCAAGATTTAGGCGGACTTCTTCCTAAAACCTAGACACGTAGAATTCTGTCACAATTAAACGCATCCGCATAAAGCATCCTATTCGCTGATTATAATCTATCTTAGATTAATAATGGTGATCTTATTAAACCCTAGCTCCATGAACTTTAACCTACTTACTGCTTAATGTGCATTTATATTCTAGTATCACTTGTCCCAGTCCTTACCAAAGGAATCAGTACATTCTTTTTTGTCCATAGGACACCTGCTAGTCCAACAAGTTCACATAAACCAATGATAAGATACGGCATTAATTTGTGTATCCTATTATTCAGATATATATAAATCGCTATATGTAGAAGCCATCTTGAATCAGCTAACATTTGGTCGTGTATCACTAGATCCCAGTTTGTATGAATAGGTCGCATACAAAATCACGTAAACACTATAAATTGATAAACAAAAATAACATTCAATGAAAAATGTAAGCAGTCATATAAACAACCAACAATTAAATCTTCATAATCAATTGGCTAATACCCAAGGTATAGCCCTTAAAAATTGTAATTAATTACAAGAATAAATCAACTCAAGCCAAGGTAAACTAACCGAGTTAAATGAATGATACCAAAAATCGAACGATTATTAAGAGTAAAGAGATACAAGGTTTTTTCCTTATAAAATTAGTAGCTTTAGCTTTGCCTTTCTGCTCTTCTTGTCTTTTGAAAATTTACTTTTGTGGTTAGGGTATGATCAAGCAAACCTAAAACTCATTTTTAGGTTTTCTATTTATACTATCTGGAATTTGGTCGATACGCCATATTGGTTGAAGTCCCAATACGGCGATTGGGTTTCTTGGAGTAGGACCATGTTCAATGTCGTCCATAATATTTAATTACTAATCTGGATACAAGCGTATAAAGTCTTCTGGATACACATATAGGTCTTTATTCTTCGTGGTTCTTGTGAATTGCTGGCATATAAACGCACGTATCTCCTTGATGGGACTACGGCAGTATTGAATTTTCAGAAACACATTCTTCAGATTGTTTCATTAGTTAAACTTTAGAAATGCGTTCATTTTTGCTAATCTTCACAAGGTACTCCATCATTACTGCAAACATCTCCAATATAAACGACTAAGTATCAATTATTGCAATAATTATACAAAATGGGCAACTTACATAGGATATGATGCTATAAAAGTGACGTTATTTGATGTTATCAAAAATCCCCCCACTTGAATCCTACTTGTCCTCAAGTAGCCTTTAGAAATTTATGAAAATGTATCCCTAAGGATTTTTCCGTTAAGCATTTATTCGTTTAATTACCAGTACACAACCAAACACCTCACGAAATAGGAAGATGAAAACACTCAAATCACTCGACTAATCTATGTGGTAACATGTAATTAATTCGCTTAATTTCTCGACCGTGACGAGTATTCTATCATAAGCTTAGAAAGGATACACATCTCCACCACTAAAGCTAAGGAGTAACAAGTTTATAAAGGTAAATTGGGTTTAAAAAGGCTTAAAAGGGTTTGATCACTCTTTCTAATCTCTACCGATACCAATATTTCAGAAAAGGTGACAAAATCACATATACACACACATAACGATGGGATAGACACATATGACTGCATTCGAACCTTAACTCGAATAAGCTAAAGAATAGGACTAGTAGTCTTTACCAAAAGTCATAAAACAACAAGGGCGACAAACCACATACACATCCATAACGATGGAATAGACATACATGATTGCATTTAATTCCCTCACTCAAGTAAAACCAAGGGTTATGACGAAGAGTGATATAGGATATGGATCTCTAATCCTTTTCTCCAAAGTAATAAAGCACAAGCGACAAAATCACACATACATTGAAGTCACGACTAATAGACACATGTGATTGCTCGCATCCTCATTCGAGTAAAACCTAAGGATAGGAAAGGGAAATAGTTGTTGTTAAATCAAAATTTACAAAACAAATCGATTAAGTGTAACCTATGGCCTTTTTGTGTTCTGAATATTTCATTTTATAGTTCTTTTACTATTTGACTTTTGTTAGTTTATTCAGATTTGTACCAGGTTGATAGTGGTGAATTTTATGGAAATTTATGGTTTTAATGTGATTAATACTCCCTTTTTTTAGAAGGATTATTATGTTTATTTGATTTCGGGTGGTTTAACCTGTGAATTTTGAGAAACGCCGAAAAACGAGTCCTGACACGTCCATTAATGTTCAAATGAGTTTTTAAAGGGTTTAAAGTGTAAATATGTCGTATAAATACTCTAGGTTAATGGAAAAATATTTTTAAGGTGAATAAAATGCTAATTAACTTTGAGGAAAATTTTATGGTTGAGTTTTACGAGTTTTTAAGTGATCCCAACACAAAAAGAAAGACCCGAGACCTCATGGGATACCCTAACCGGTCATGTAAGCTTAAGGGGACAAGGAGGCTTAATTTTAGATAATATGTCCCAAGGTTGTACACTTATATGCTTTCACTAGAACCTTTCCACTCATTTTTCTTTGATTTCAAAAAAAAACACACAAGTGTTGTGGTGTGTTCGTCCGCCACCAAACAACGCACAAAACCAACCATGAGGTTTTCTAACTTTGATCAAAACCGTATATCCCGGGGTGATACGAGTATTGAGTACTTCATTTAAACAACATTTTGGTAGTCCGGTTCGTGTCAAAATCTACATTTTTGAAGATTTTCTTGTAAGTTTTCAAATTTAAATTTCGTTTGTCCTTTTGGGTTTATATTGATGCATAGATGTTAGTTGTACAAGTTGATCGTCATAAAAATCAATTTTTGAAAACGAAACGAATAAAAAGGGGGTGTTTGGTTCGTCGGATTTAAAAGAGAAATAAAAGAGTTTTGTAGTTTTGATGTTGTGGTCGTGATGGTTGAAAAACATATATTGCTAAATAGCTTATTTTGTATAATAGCATGTATAGCTTATTTTTGAGGCTTATTTTCGTGGCTATGCTCGCGGGCTTATTTGAAAAACACAAGAAAATGTGTTTGGATTATTTTACTGGTTGGCGTATGTCGTGGACTATTTTTATAGCTTATGGTAATAACCAAATGCGATACGTAGCTTATTAGCTTATTTTCAAGCTTGATATATGTATTGTGAAACTTATAGACTCACGACCCAATGAGCCTATTTAAGCCGTGGCTTAATAGGAGGGCTTATTGTGGTCCGGATTATTTACTACTTATTAGTACGAGCTTATGTATATAAACGGACCTTGGTTTTGGACTTGGATTGTATTTTGAACTTATAAATATCTTAATAGACCCTTATTGGGCCTTAAAGCCCAATAAGCGATATTTAGTCATTATAAGAGTTTTGACGGATTTTGTGAAAGTGAAATGTATTTACGAAGTGATATTGAACGCTATTTTGGGAAAAACGTTTTAGTAAACGTTAAAGATTTAGATTTTGAATTTTGTCGAAAAGTGTCGAAATGGTGAAAAGTGTTGAAATTAAGGTTTGAAACCTTGGTCATGTCGAAATTTCATAAAAAGTTTATACTTAGAAATTTTACCTAAAAATCCATTTTATTTTAAATAATAAAATATTTATTTATTAATTTTATTTATTTAATAAATTCAGTAAAAGACGACAGGCCAACCCACTAACTTTGGGCTTAAAAATAAGCAAACAAATGAAATTTTAAAGGAAAAAACTTTCTTTCTAGCTAAAATATGGCCTATGAGCTTTCCAAATCAGCAATCAAAAAGCATTTTGGAACTTTTTTACACTATTTTAAAGTTGATCAAAAACTGCAAACATTCATTTTTACTTCCCTTTTTTATGACAGATTTGAAGTAAAATTGGGCAACTTGCAGACCTCAAATAGTACTTAAAATAAGCTCTAAAGTGGAAAATAAGCCCTAACAGATGATCAATGTCCTAAAAGCTACTTGACTACCAAAATTTAGACTCTAATTCTATTCCTAGCTTATCTAAAATTTAAAATGAAAAAGGACACTTTGCTATTTATGACACTGATATGGCAGTTAGACTTGGACCAAACACTTAAGTAACAAAAAGACTTTGACAAGGCAACCTTAACTACTGCATTCTAAGACAAAAAAAACAAGTTTAAAGTGACACCAAATATCCTTTAATCAACAGCTTATGAATAAGCTGTTTGAGAAAAAACTATTACCACAGTTTGCACCTTGGACACACAAACCTTTTGAAAACAACTTTTAGCTTATCAAAACTATTAAAAACAGCTTAGAACTACTTAAAATTGATGAACAAAGTAAACTCAATGACCTGACCCATTGCAAAACCTGTTTTGACCCATTTTAATGGTTATCCCAAACACCCCTTTACCTATTCAAATGGCTTCTTAAGCTATTAAAAACTGATTTTAGGCTAAGATATTTAAAGACAGATGACCATTAGCAATAGTAAACATAAATAAGCAGAAAGAACACAAGAATAAGCACTGAAATAAGCAAACACAAATTAAGCAATTTAAGAACTATTTTAGACAGAATTAACTAAAAACTTGACCAAATGGTTTGAAAACTTAAAGGCAAGCATAATAAGCATGGACAAACATAAATAAGCAAAAACAAGCCTAAATAAGCCACTAATAAGCACTGCTACAGTGTATAAGCAAAAATGAAAAAAATATGAAATCTTACAACTGGCCAAAGCTTTTAGTTGAGTTTTAAACACTCAACTCTTTTCCAATCAGTCCTATAGCTTAACCACTTAAGCCCTAACCCATGGCCATCCCTGATTTGCCATGCTCCTTTGAATTCTGAAAGTTTCTTTTTGTGATTTTTTTTCTCTTTTTCTTTTTGAGTGAAATAAAGGCTTAAGTTACAAAAAGCTAGAAAGCTTCCATAATTTAAGATTAGCACAGCTTATAAGAGATTTTTTTCAAATCCAACACGAAAGTCAATAATGTAAAATACTTTAAATTTTCATTAACTCAAAGAGATTACAACTATGAAAGTTAAGATTACATAAAAGTTTATAAGCTGAGATTAAAAGTGCTAGGAAGTAAAAAATGAAAGATAAAAAGAAGATCCCTATAGCCTTCCCAAGAAGGTATGTATTTATACCAAAAAAAAAAAATTAAAAATCTTCAATCTTCTCACTTATCTATTTGCTCAGTAAAAAGAGGACATCTGTGCTTGTTTGGAGAGGACTTAAGCCCTGAAAATAGAAGTCCCAAGCTAATAGATTGGGTCTGTGCACCTTAGGATCACCATCTCCACCCTTCATTCTACTCGGGTTGTGTGAGATTGCCATCTTGGCAATTTTTATTAGGGCAAGGTGGTAGTGGAGGAGGAGAGGGATGTTTAACCATGGGGTTTTGATGGGGATGTAGGGTAAAAGGTGGGGAGAATACACGTTAGTGTTTGGTTTAAAAGGCGGGAAATTTGGTTGTGGGTAACAGGATGAGTTTGGTGGTTTGCCAACTTTGGCCCCTCAACCATATATAGTTGTTTGCAACTTTCGTCCTTGAGGTGGTACAAGGTTGAGGGTTTGGCAGAAATGCCCCCTCAACCTTATATTTCTATTTGCAAAAACAGTCCTTTGGTTAATACAACTTTAGGGGCTTGGCAAGTTCAGCCCTTAGAGTTATATTTAAGAACAATACAAAATCAGCCCTTGTCTTCTTTCTTCTTGTAATATAACTTTGGGAATTGGCATTTAGGTCCCTCAAGTTGAATTTTCTGCTTCAGTCTCTCGGAGTTGACTCTGACTTTGTCGGGGTTGACTTTGACTTTGACTGTTTGACTGTTCTGTTGACTTTTTGACTTGGTTGACTTTTTGGCTTTGATTTGGCTTCGTCTTTTCACACTTTTCCATTCCGTATATCTTGTGCTATTGATCTTGAAGTAACACGCCCCGGACCCTTATTCCGCTGCGACCCAATTTGGGGGTGTTACAGTATTATTGTACAAAGTTATCATATTTGAAGTTGTCTCATGTTTAAATTACCTGCATAATATGTTGTATGGATCTCTATGGGTCATAAGGATCATAATTCATAAATGTATCATTGCCTTTAGGAACTTGTTTTGTGTTTTGATTAGTAGGAAAATTCTTTTGTAGTTCATGGAACTTTCAACCATATGGAAAATTCTTTTGTAGTTCATGGAACTTTCAGCCATATTAAAGTATAGAAGTAAGGTTACCATTAGAGAGACTTCGATTGACTTTCGAGTTAGAGATTTCAATTTAGTTCCAAGTTAGAGATTTTCAACATTGAAAGGTCAAATAATTCTATTCCTGAACTATGCAAATTTCTTGTGGAAACTAAGAAACGTGAGTCGTATTATTTGCTTGATAGATTGATTCAGCTCATCTAGTTCGTTTTTTGTATCGAAGTATTTTTTTTTTCAAAATTTTTTTTTGGCCCCCCATTCAAAATGGTCAAGCTCCTCCACTGATGAGCGTGTTGACGAATTGAATGGTCAAGGAAATGACCAGGGTTTAGGAGCTAATGGGGGCGTAGAAGGAGTCAATGGGAATGTAGAGGGAGTCAATGGGGGTGTAAGAGGAGCACCCGACTTCTCGACGATCATTGCCTAGCAATTGTAGAACCTCTTACCTGCCATGCTAGCTCAGGTTGGTAACCAAGGAAATGTTGGAAATCAAAATAGTAATGTGGCTAACGAGAACGTTCAGGAGAACGTTGGGAATGTATTAGTAAATGGAAACCGGGTAGGTTGTTCATATAAGGAGTTCTTAGCTTGTAACCCTAAGGAATATGATGGTAAAGGAGGTGTTGTAGTTCTTACTCGATGGATTGAGAAAATGGATTCTGTACAAGATATAAGTGGTTGTAGTATTGACCAAAAAGTGAAATACACTGCTGGTTCATTTGTGGGTAAGGCTTTAATGTGGTGGAACTCTTAGATTCGCACGCTAAGTCGGGAAGTTGCTGTTAATATGTCATGGAATAACTTTAAGTTTATGATGATAGAAGAGTTTTGTCCTAGTCATGAAATGCAAAAGTTGAAAACTAAGTTGTGGAATCACGTCATGGTCGAGGCTAGCCATGCTGCGTATACTGATAGGTTTCATGAGTTGGCTAGGTTAGTTCCACATTTGGTGACTCCATAGAGTAGGAAGATTGAGAGGTATGTGTATGGCCTTGCTCCACATATCCGTGGGATGGTGGCAGCAACAAAGCCAAAGACTATACAGAAGACTGTACAGATTTCTGGTGCACTGACCGATGAGGCTGTTAGGAATGGATCAATTAAAAAGGTTGAGAAAAGAGGAAATGTGGGGGAACCTGGCAAGGATAAAAATGGTAAGGACAATAACAAGAGGACTAGGACTGGAAATGATTTTGCTTCTACCGCAAACCCTATAGGAAGAGAGAATATGGGTGCTTGGCCTAAGTGTACCACCTGCAACTCCTACCATGCACCTGGAGGGCCTTGTCACACTTGCTTCAACTGTAACCGCCCGGGTCATTTGGCAAAGGATTGTAAAGGCGTGCCTAGGAATGTGAATCCTGTTAATGCTAGAAACCCAACTGTTAGGACATGTTGTAGTACCGACCATGTCAGGTTAGCTTGTCCTAGATTGAATGGGCACAAGGATCGAAAGGAAATCATCCAAACCAAGTTGCTGCTAATAACAGGGGTCAGGGTCGTAAAAACCAAGGAAACCAAGCTAGGGGTAGGGCATTCATGTTGGGAGCAGAGGAAGCTTGCCAGGAATCGAATATTATGACGGGTACGTTTACTTTGAACAATCATTTTGCCACTACCTTATTTGACTCTGGTGCCGACTATAGTTTTGTTTCCACTACTTTTATACCTCTATTAGGCATAAAGCCCAACGGATTAGGTTTCAGATATGAGATTGAGATAGCTAGCAGGCAGCTAGTAGAAATTGATAAGGTTATTAAGGGTTGCAAACTAGAAAATAAGGGTCATGTCTTTGACATAGATTTGATACCTTTTGGGCATGGGAGTTTTGATGTGATTATAGGTATGGATTGGTTGTCTAATCATAAAGCCGAAATAATTTATCATGAGAAAGTAGTGAGGATACCACTACTGGATGGCAAGGTACTTAAAGTATTAAGAGAGAAACAGGAAGAAAAGATGAGGCAACTAAAGAGTGCTAAGGCTAAAGAGAAAGAGCAAGAAGAGATAGTAGTAGTGAGATATTTTCCCAAGGTATTCCCGGATGACCTATCTGGATTGCCGCCTGTTTGAGAAATTGAGTTTTGAATTGAGTTAATCCTTGGAGCAACGCCGGTAGCAAAGTCCCCCTATCGTCTGGCACCTTCTGAATTGGAGGAGTTGTCGAGACAACTCAAGGAACTCAAAGACAAAGGTTTCATTCGACCAAGTTTATCGCCTTGGGGAGCGCCGGTATTGTTCGTTAAGAAAAAGGATGGTTCTTTTAGGATGTGCAATGATTACAGGGAATTGAACAAGTTAACAGTTAAGAATCGTTATCCGCTTCCTAGGATTGATGATCTATTTGATCAACTGCAAGGGTCGCAGTTTTTCTCAAAGATAGATCTTAGGTCTGGATACCATCAGCTGAGACTGCATGAGGATGACATTCTAAAGATTGCGTTTAGAACTCGTTACAGACATTTTGAGTTCATAGTAATGCCCTTTGGTCTGACTAACGCACCAACGGTATTCATGGATTTAATGAATAGAGTTTGTAGGCCTTATCTTGATAAGTTTGTGATAGTGTTTATAGACGATATCTTAATCTACTCTAAGACTCGGAAGGAGCATGTAGAACACTTAAGGTTAGTCTTGGAACTGCTCAAGAAGGAGAAACTGTATGCTAAGTTTTCTAACTGTGAATTCTGGCTAAGAGAAGTATAGTTTATTAGGCATGTGATAAATGGTAATGGGTTTCGTGTAGACCCTAGTAAGATTAAAGCTGTTAAGAATTGGAAAGCCCCTAGAACTCTGACTAAGGTTCGTTCGTTCTTAAGATTGGTTGGATATTACCGTAGGTTCATTGAGAACTTTTCTAAGATAGCTAAGTCTCTTACTATCTTGACTCAGAAGTGAAAGACTTTCGATTGGGGTGAGGAACAGGATTTGACGTTTTAAACCTTGAAGGATAAGTTGTGTAACGCGCCTGTTCTAGCTCTCCCTAATAGACCGAAAGACTTTGTGGTATATTGTGATGCATCCGGGATAGGACTAGGCTGTGTGTTAATGTAAAGAAGTAAGGTGATAGCCTACGCGTCTAGGCAATTGAAAATTCATGAGAAGAATTATATGACCCATGATTTGGAGTTGGGTGCAATCGTGTTTGCACTTAAGATATAGAGACATTATTTGTATGGGACAAAGAGTGTCATATATACGGATCATAAAAGTCTTCAACATATCTTTAGTCAGAAAGAGTTGAATATGCGACAGCGTCGCTGGATAGAATTGTTTAGTGATTATGACTGTGAAATTCACTACCATCCTGGTAAGGCGAATGTGGTGGCTGATGCCCTAAGTAGGAAGGAAAGAGTAAAGCCTAAGAGAGTTAGAGCTATGAATATGATCCTTCAGTCGAGTATCAAGGATAGGATACTGACGGCTCAGAAGGAGGCTGTGGATGAGTCTGCAGGATTGCAGAAAGGTTTGGATGAGATGATAGAACAGAGAAGTGATGGGACTTTGTACTACCTGGATCGAATATGGGTACCTTTGAAGGGTGATGTAAGAACCCTGATAATGGATGAAGCCCATAAGTCGAAGTACTCTGTACACCCAGGAGCTGATAAGATGTATTACGATTTGAGAGATAGGTATTGGTGGCCTGGAATGAAAAAGGACATAGCTGAGTATGTTAGTAAGTGTTTGACTTGTTTAAAGGTTAAGGCTGAGCATCAAAGGCCATCTGGCTTGCTCCAATAACCTGAGATCCCCGTATGGAAATGGGAAGGAATAGCTATGGATTTTGTAACGAAGTTGCCTAGGACTAGTAGTGGGCATGACACAATCTGGGTCATTGTGGACCGGTTGACCAAGTCTGCTCATTTTCTACCTGTGCGTGAGAATTATAAGATGGATATATTGGCTAGATTGTATTTGAATGAGATAGTTTCTAGACATGGTGTGTCGATCTCAATTATATCAAATCGTGATAGTCGTTTCACATCAAGGTTTTAGTAGTCAATGCAAGAGGCATTAGGAACTCGATTAGACATGAGTACGGCTTATCACCCTCATACTGATGGTCAGAGTGAGCATACTATTCAGACTTTGGAAGACATGCTAAGAGCGAGTGTCTTGGACTTCAGAGGAAGTTAGGATGTTCATCTTCCGTTGGTCGAGTTTTCGTATAACAATAGTTATCATTCTAGTGTGAGATGTGCTTCGTTTGAGGCATTGTATGGTAGAAAGTGTCGTTCGGCAATTATGTGGGCTAAGGTTAGAGAAGGTTAGTTGAAAGGACCTGAGTTAGTGCAAGAGACTACTGAGAAGATCTTGCAGATTAAGGATAGACTTAAGGCTGCGCGTGATTGTCAAAAAAGTTATGCTGATAAGAGAAGGAAGCCTCTAGAGTTTAGTGTAGGTGACTATGTCTTGCTTAAAGTGTCGCCTTGGAAAGGTGTGGTACGCTTTGGGAAGAAAGGGAAACTAGCACCTAGATTTATTGGACCTTTTGAGATCATTGAGAAGGTAGGCCCAGTAGCCTACATGTTAGATTTACCCGAGGAATTGAATGGTATTCATGACACGTTCCACGTGTCGAACCTTAAGAAGTGTTTGGCTGATCCAACACTGCAAGTGCCTTTGGATGAGATTCGAGTTGATGATAAGTTGAATTTTATGGAAGAGCGTATGGAAATTTTAGAAAGAGAGTTTAAGAAGCTCAAGCGTAGTAGGATTGCCATCGTCAAGGTTCAGTAGAATTCAAAACGTGGTCCTGAATTCACATGGGAACGAGAGGATCAGATGAAATTGAAGTACCCGCATTTGTTTAGTGATGTTAGTAGCTGAATTTCGGGGTCGAAATTCTTTTAAGGGGGTAGAATGTAACCTTTGCCCTTTTTGTGTTCTGAATATTTCTTTTAATTTGACGTTTGTCAGTTTATTCAGATTTTGTACCGTGTTGACGGTGGTGATTTTATAAGAATTATGGTGATTTATGGTTTATTGTGATTAATAATCCCTTTTTGGAAGGTATTATTATGTCATTTGTATTCCGGGTGGTTTGACCTGTGAATTTTGAGAAATTCCGAAAAACGAGTCCTGACACGTCCGTTAATGTCCAAATGAGTTTTGAAGGGTTTAAAGTGTAAATATGTCGTGTAAATACTCTAGGTTACTGGAAAGTATTTTTAAGGTGAATAAAATTGCTAATTAACTTTGGAGAAAATTTTGCGGTTGAGTTTTACGAGCTTTTAAGTGATCCCGACACAAAAAAAAGACCCGAGACCTCATGGGATACTCTAACCGGTCATGTAAGCTTAAGGGGACAAAGAGGCTTAATTTTAGCTAATATGTCCCAAGGTTGTACACTTATATGCTTTCACTAGAACCTTTCCACTCATTTCCTTTGATTTCAAAAAAATAAAAACACACAAGTGTGTGTGTGTGTGTTTCGTCCGCCACCAACCACCACAAAACCACCATAGGTTTTCCAACTTTGATCAAGAACGTGATATCCCGGGGTGATACGAGTATTTGGGTATTCATTTAAACAACGTTTGGGTTGTCCGATTCGTGTCGAAATCTACATTTTTGAAGATTTTCTTGTAAGTTTTCAAATTTAAATTTCGTTTGTTCTTTTGGGTTTGTATTGATGCATAGATGTTAGTTGTACAACTTGATCGTTATAAAAAATGATTTTTTGGAAACGAAACGAATAAAAAGGGGGTGTTTGGTTCGTCGAATTTAAAAGAGAAAGAAAACGGTTTTATAGTTTTGATGTTGTGGTCTTAATGGTTGAAAAACATATATTGCTAAATAGCTTATTTTGTATAATAGCGTGTATAGCTTATTTTTGGGCTTATTTCGTGACTTATTGTGAGCTTTTGGCTCGCGGCTTATTTTGAAAAACACAAGGAAATGTGTTTTGATTATTTACGTGGTATGGCGTATGTCGTGGACTATTTTTATAGCGTTTGGTAATAACCAAATGCGATATGTAGCTTATTAGCTTATTTTCAAGCTTAATATATGTATTGTGAAGCTTATGGACTCACGGCCCGATGAGCCTATTTAAACCGTGGCTTAATGGGAAGGCTTATTGTGGTCCGGATTATTTCCTACTTATTAGTATGAGCTTATGTATATAAACAGACCATGGTTTTGGACTTGGATCGTATTTTGAACTTATAAATATCTTAATAGATCCTTATTGGGCCTTAAAGCCCAATAAGCGATATTTAGTCGTTATAAGAGTTTTGACGGACTTTTTGAAAGTGAAATGTATTTACGAAGTGATATTGAACGCTATTTTGGAAAAAACGTTTTAGTGAACATTAAAGATTTAGATTTTGGAATTTTGTCGAAAAGTGTTGAAATGGTGAAAAGTGTTGAAACTAAGGTTTGAAACCTTGAAAAACGTTATATAAACGTACGGGTCATGTCGAAATTTCATAAAATGTCTATACTTAGAAATTTTACCTAAAAATATGATTTTAAATAATAAAATATTATTTAATTATTTTATTTATTTAATAAATTCACTAAAAGACAAAAAATATAATTTTTCTCGAAACTTCTTTAATATGTTTATTATAAGTAAACGTTTCATTTTCCACCATATTATGATTATTTTATTGGGAACTAAGGTTACCGAATGGACTTATCGAGATATATTTATAATTATTTATTATAAATATTTACTTATATTACTTATCTATTTTCTTTAAATAGTATAAGTATGTATTATTGAGCGATGAGATTGATATGATTGTTGGGGATATGTCATCAACCATCACACCACTAAATTGTTATGGGTAATTGTACAACATGTCTAAACTCTATGCATCAAACGTGAAGACTGTTTTGGAAAATAAATGATTAAAATGGGACATTAACTGGACTAGGTCGTGTGCGGACGTCGTTGCATTTGCCTGTGTGATTGAGATTTGGTTGCTAAATACTTGCTTGAGGTGAGTTCTCGTAGCCCCATTTTTACTGTCTTTTCCGTTGGGGAAAACTGATACTCAAATGTGTTTTGAACTGTTTTGAATTAAATTATGCGAAATGTGGTTCTGTTTTTGGGACAAGATATGTGCTTATGACTGCTATGTGAATATTATGTGTTGCATGATTATTTGGATCAGAGGGGTACACCTATCCCAGTATTTGTATGATTGTTTGGATCGGATGGGTACGTGTTAGCCTCAAAATATTGAGTCGAACATGAAGTTCGTTCATTATGTATTTAAGTCTCGGTCAATCAATTAGTTAATGTTGTAATAGTATAATATCGGGAATCAGGCTCGATAGTTAATCTAATATTGTATATGTTTCGGGTTTATTCCTAAGCAAAACCCGAGCCCGGGTCCTAGTTAAATATCCCGCACGTCATTTAACGCGACATGGTATATAAACTCTTTTATATTTAGAAAAGAGTTAGTTGATACAATTTAATATTTCTTTTCCTCTTTTCTCTCTCAATTCTCTCTCCTCTTTCTCTCTCTAAATCAACTCACTCTCTTTATCTATTTTCTAGTTCGATTCGTGGTTTGTTATATGAAGTGAAGTGTTTTCGGGATCCTACAATTGGCATCAGAGCTACGTGTGGATTCGTGGTTGATTCGTGTGGTTAAAAGAGATCAAATTCGTCCTTATTCTTGAAGAAAATAAGCCCACAGCTCATAGCTTATTTTGGGATTATTAGGTGGTTAATCTTGGTGTTTCTCTTGATCTACATGATTAACAAGGTATATTGTTGCCACTACTAGTGAATCACAAGCTCCTAGTTCGATTTTAAAGATTACAAGGTTCGAATTTATTTGTGTTCTAAGTGGAGAGTTGCTTCATTTTGGAAGATCCACAAAGATATACATGTTATTGTGTGCTTAATCTTCTTTTAGACACTTAGTATTACATGTTAAAGCTTTAATTCGTGGTTTATAAGCTCATTTGAAGTGTTTATGCAAAATTCGTCCTTGGTGTTCTTGGTGGCGGTTTGAAAGCTTAGGGAACAAGATCCATATTTTTAGGAAAAAAGGTAAAAGGCGAGTTGACCAGTCAAAGGCGAGTTGCTTATTATAATAATTATATTCGTGGCGGTTTACTTAATTAGGTGGCGAGTTGCCATTTTGGTGGCGGTTTGAGCAAGTTCAAGGCGAGTTGCTTATTAAATTGTGCAAAATTCAAACGTTACTATGCTTAAAATTCAAAAAACAATGGCGGTTTGAATATTAAATTAGCAGCGAGTTAAGAAAAATAGGCGGCGAGTTAAGATATAAGACGACGAGTTATCAAAAACAAGTAACGGTTTGCCTTGAGGTCAGGCGGCGAGTTGTGCAACTTCAGGCAGCGGTTTGCTATTATTATAATAGGCGGCGAGTTAGTAAAATTGGCAGCGGTTTGCTTATATTAATAGTGGCGGTTTGCTTGTTTTCCAAAGGCGGTTTGCTTATTAATTAAACGGCGAGTTGGTCTTTGTTAGGAAGCGGTTTGCTCCACTGTTTGGAGGCGGTTTGGTATTTTTTAGGTGGCGTTTTGGTGACTTTCTTAGAGGCAGTTTGCTTATATTTTTAACTAAAATTTCATTCTAAGCATAAAGGACTTTGGACTTTAAACGACATTCGTTAAACCTAATGAAAACAATATAACAAACCGTAAAAAAAGGACTTAACGGAACAATATAACAAACCGTAAACAAAGGACTTAACGGACTAATCAAACAACAATCAAACCTTAACTCAAACGATCATTCATTCACGGTTATCTAGTGATTTTGTATAATCCCGTTAATCATTTATCGGTTTTAATCATAGACGAGTAAAATCCCGTGAACGTGAAATGCATTCATAACCACAACTTCAATCACATCACATCCAATTAAGATCCAACAACTTTCACACTTCATAATTCATAATCATTCATTCATCATGTCTACTCCAGTCAACATATCCTTAACAGATAGTCAAACGCACAACAATATCATGGCAGCTGGTTCAAAAGATCGTCCACCAATGCTTAGACCAGGAAGATATTCACAGTGGAGATCACGTTTTCTACGGTACATTGACACAAAACCAAATGGCGAGGGACTTAGGAAAAGCATACTATCTGGTCCCTACGTGCCATCTACTGTACTAGTTTAAGCTGTTGCTGCAACGGAAGGTAATCCTGCAATACAACAACATACAACAATTGAAACAGTATTGAACATGACTCCAGAGAACAAAGAACACTTTCTGTCTGAAAAAGAAGCAATTTTCTTGCTTTTAACCGGTATTGGAGATGATATCTATTCCACTGTTGATGCTTGTAAAACAGCGAATGAGATGTGGATAGCCATTGAAAGGCTACAACAGGGTGAATCATTGAACGTACAAGATGTAAAGACCAATCTGTTCTGGGAATTTGGGAAGTTTACTTCTCGAGATGGAGAATCAATGGAGTCGTATTACTCACGGTTTTATAAACTGATGAATGAGTTGACAAGGAACAACTTGCAAGTTACTACAATGCAAGTGAATGTTCAATTTTTTCAACAACTTCAACCAGAATGGTCAAGATTTGTGACGGTTGTCAAGCAATCAAAAGAAATAGACACCATCTCATATCACACACTTTTTGACATTCTGAAGCAGTATCAAAATGAAGTTAATGATATCCGTGCTGAGAGAATAGCCAAAAGTGCAAATCCATTAGCACTTCTTGCGGCTGCTCAACCATATTCAGATAATTACTATCAAGCACCAAAACCTCAAAGATCTAATGCAACATCATCTTCTACAAGACCTAGTGCATCTACCAGACACAAAGGCAAAGAGATCGCCAAACCAGTTACACCTCAATCTGAGTCAGTATCTGAAGAAGACAGTGATCCTGAACAAGCTCAGAGGGATAAGGATATGCAAAAGAATTTGGCACTCCTTGCAAAGTATTTCAAAAGGCTCTACAAACCTACCAACAACAACCTTCGAACTTCTTCAAACTCCAGGAACAAGACTGAAGATACCACACCAAGGTATAACAACGACAATCAGTCAGGGCAGTTTGGGAATCAAAGGACAATGACAGTTGCTGGGACTAGGGAAACTGTAGGCAGTCCGGTAGTGCAACAAACGGGGATACAGTGCTTTAACTGCAAGGGATTTGGCCACTATGCAAAGGAATGCAGGAAGCCAAAGCGGGTTAAAGACTACACGTATCACAAGGAAAAGATGATGATGTGCAAACAAGCTGAACAAGGTGTTCCACTGCAAGCAGAGCAAGCTGATTGGCTAGAGGACACGGATGAAGAGATTGATGAACAGGAATTGGAAGCACATTACAGTTTCATGGCAAAGATTCAGGAGGTCTTACCTGAAGAATCCAGTTCTACTGATCAGCCATTGGAACAGGTACAAAACCATGATGAAAATAATAGTGTTTTGAAATAAAAGATACATTCTGAGCAGCCCACCTTGAATCCATTAAAGACACATATGTTTGAGAAGGATGATAACAAAGTCACTCTAATTCATCAAAATATGTCATAATGATAATCATGTTGACCAAATGTCTGTCAGTGAATGAGTTGATGAGCGTGCTGTGGCTTGAGCTATATTTTTAACTTGCAATTTAACTCTTGATACTGATGAAAACAAAACGATTTTAATGGCAATTAAAGAGAAAGCAAAGCATCATTACTCCAGAATGTGGAAAGTGCAAAACTAAGCCTTTAAGAGACATATTAGGGCTCTGGGGGAGGCTACTAGTTGTCGGGATGAGTGTCCTAATTGCACTTCAAACAAACAGACTTAGTTTGAGAAGTACAAAGCCTTTAATTGACCAGACAATTGATAATGAAATACTTCAAACAAAGTTGAAATGACACTCTAGACTATAGCTCGTAAAGACATTGCAAAAAGAAGGTTTAAAAACTAAGCCAAGAAATTTCAGTTGTCAATCATAAACACGATGAGATAGTCAAAAAGATTCTTTTTAACTAAGGACACTATTTGAAGGTCAACTCAAAAGAAAAGTAAGGCATTTTGGATCAAAGGTTAAGGAAAGAAAACAATAATGACAAAAGTGATTGATATGGACAAACCCATTAATTCTTTGAATTAAAATTCTATATAAACGCAATCAATCAATTATACAGAGACATCATATGTTAGCACCCAAATGCGCAACATATAATGGTAGATCAACCTTTGCTAATCCTAAGTACCTCAAGATAGCTCAATCTAAAAAACCATGTTTGTATGAGATCCCATATGATACTTCTGATCATGCAAACAGATTTTGCCTCAATGGGGAAGAGACAACGACCCTTGAAAAGGATAGTAGATCATAAGTGAATAAAGACACAGTGAAACCATATGATTACACATATCAAAACAGTCTTTATGAAATTTTCAAACCACCATCCAAAACCTATCTTGATCAGTTGGAACGCGCTAAAGAAGTTAGGAAGACAATGTGGAGAAAAATGTTTGTTAGGACAAAGCCAAACATTGCTAAAAACATTGCCTTTCTACCCGTATCGAAATCCATTAGTAAAAGTAGACAAGCTTACAACGAAATGACAAACAACTTTAATCATTTTAGAACGATTTGTGAACAAGCTTGGTCTAATCATACTAGGAGTTCTTTTCGTAACCCAACTGCTCATGATATGGAAGTTTTGATAAAATCATTATTGATGCCTCTTTCAATCAAAACTATAAATGACAGTTATTGTTTTGTTCATGAACTAAAAACGGAAATGCATGAAACTTTGAGAACGTTTAATCCCTTTGAAAAAAGAGTTTGACGCACTTGAAATAAGAAAAGAGCCGATTTTTCAAAACATATATGATCTACATCTCGAAGAGTGTGTTTCTAAAGATGTTACATGTTCATATTTTGCATTCTCCTGACTGATTTTCAATGCTTATGCTGAATTACAATGCTTGTATCTTCATAAAGTCAAAGAATGTAAATGTCTTGCACAAAAGCTTCTAAATAAAAACTAATCTGATAATAAAGAAGTTCCATAATAAGCTTTTAAAGAGATCTTGCTAAACTTGAAAACCACTCGCTTATCTCTTGAACTTCTTTACAATAAACAATAAACTTGAAAACCACCTCGAGATTCTCCGTGAACTGCTTATACAACAATGGTTAAAGAAACAAATGCACAAACAACTCAGTTGTGCAAAGAAAACGGATCAAAATGTATTTCGAAAAGAACGTGAACAATAATCATGAAATACAGGATTGGAAAGCTCAAAATGCAAGACAAGAAACATAGCCTCAATGAGTATAAAGAAACTCATTGAGAAATGCAAAGAAAGTCTGGAGGAAACTCAGTTTGATAAACCATCTGTTGTTAGACAACCAAATGCTCAACGGATTCTAAAACCATCAGTTTTAGGAAAACCGACTCCTTTTTCAAATTCTCCTGAAATGAGAAATTTTTAAACGAAACAGTCGGTTAATAAAACTAATGTGTCGGATGGTTCATCTAAATAAGTCACTCAACAGAATTTGCCTCAGCATAGCAAACAAGTGGAAATACACACGAATACGCTTACACCAGGAATGTATAGAATTGCCACTAGCACAACATAAAATAGAGAACCTCAGTTACCTCATGCTTCTAGGAATACTAATCCTCACGTGTCTACATCTACAGGAGTAAATCACTCTACCAGTGTTATCAGACCACCGCTTAAGAGCTATCAAGTTAAAGATAAGGTCGTGCCAAACAATAGTCAAGTGAAGTTTACAAAGAAGGAAGTAGAAGACCAGCCATAGGAATTCAGTATATTCTAAGAAAACAAAAATTGTGAAACTGCGTACAATGGACAATTTCAGAATTCCAGAACTTCGAATGTGAATGTTTGTATTGTGCTAATGTGGAAAAATCTTGTTAATTCTAATCATGATGCTCGTGTTTACAAAATACTTGAAAGACGTGAGTGCTAGAACTAAGAAGCCCTAAAGGTAGTGCCTATTAATGCTAGTAAACCAAAGAGAAAATCGAACAAATCTATTGCAACACCCCATAAGAAAACAATTGCATCAGATACCACTATTCAGAAACCCAAGAGTTACTTTAAGGAGTTGTATGAGAATACAAATAAGGCATGGAAATGGTGGATAGAAAAGAAATGTCCATCAAAATACAAATGGACACAAACGACACCTTCTGGACCTGGTCTTAAATGGAAACCAATAGGTAGAATCTTTAGTAATGTTCGTCTTAGGTGGATTCCCCAGAAAGTTATCTCAACACTAAGCCGAGCAAGGTTGAAAGTGAACCCACACATGGTTCAAATGTATATATCCCTTATATTTATGCATGCAAACAAACTCTGGGTTTAAGTACAGGTACATCATTCAATGGTCAAAAGAAATAAAGAATTGACTTAAATGCAGATGCACTATACAATGTAAAGCAGGAAAATCTCAGAGCGTGGTTGCTGAAAATGTTGATATCTAAGAAACCAGTGCCAGAATGGTTTCACAAAAGATAAGCTACATCAAATGGTATCTGCCGAAAATAACACTTCAGGCCCCGTTCCTCAATGTTCAAATGACGTTTGAACAACGCAGTTCAAGCCTCGTTCTTCATCAAATGACTTCTGATCATAACCGTTTAGAACTCAGAATTCTCGTCCACAACAATGATCCGTCAAGTTCAAAGCTGGTTCCAAAAGTTGTTTCTCTAGCAGTCAAGACAGCTACATCACGATAAGAGTTGGAATTACTATTCCACCATCACATGGCAATGCTGAGGACAACAGGTAAATATATATAAATACAAAATCTGAAAAATAGAAAATTTCCAAAAAGAATCTTCTTGACATGTCTCTTGGAATCGATAACATTTACGTGCTTAGAAATGTCGATTAACATTGACACGGGTGTGTAAATGAAGTTCGAGCGAGAGTTGCAAATAGTTTCAAAACATGTCATTTCTAAATTTTCTAGATGGGCTTATTGCAAAATCAGTACATAACCGGACTTCAAAATAAAGGAAGGTTTATAACTTATACTCACAACGAGAAAATTATCGTTTCTTCGTCCTGAGCCGTTCTTACAAGACATTCTAAATGTTTTTAGCTCAAGAAAAAAGAATAGGTACGTATCAGTGCGCTTACCCTTACCGTTAGAAGGAGAAGTCCTCTAACATTATGGTTTTCAAAAAGATGAACATAAATTTTCACGGGGGAACTATCTCGATGACAACTCATAATCTTTCAAAATTGTGTGTTCAACACTCCAACCCCTCGACAATTTTTCAAATACATACAAATTCTCAAATGGTCCAATTTTGGAGGGGAAGTTTTTCGAAAAACAAAGTTTTAATGTTTTTTGGATACATCAACAACGACAACTCTTATGTATTCAAAACATTATCAAAATGTTCCAAACCATTCATGCTGATAATATTTTCTCCCCATAGAATTTTCAAGACATATTTTAATCACAAGGTATTTCAAAAACTAAGTGTTTATTATTTAAAATAAGGGATAAAATGTAATAAAAATATGATCTAAATCGATCAAATGTTCTGTAACAGTAAGAAAAGGTTTTATGGTTCGATCTTATACCCAACAACATCTTAATTTCACGACGATTCTGAAGTCATAAGGTGGTTAGGTTAGGAATCAATCCTATGATCCAACCAGAACCGGAGGATCTACCCAAGGATAATCCAAAGATAGAAATAGCAGTCCTTAGGTATGATTGGAGATGAATGTATATGGGAATAATGCCGACTAAGATTGAGCTAACACTGGAACAATCACAACAAGGTGTTAGTAATGACGTCCTGGTAAGCATTGAAGGCGTTGAAGAATGAAAAAGAAATGTATGGATAAAGGGTCTAAAGAAAGAAGCCCTCCACACAACTTAAGGCAGAAACCGGGTCAATACATATGCTGCAGAATCACAAGTTTATTGCTACATTAAAAACAGACATCATGGACCCATTGAAGCACATGCCACCCTTCCCCAAGCAATTCGAGTTTCTCTTAAAAGAAACTTGTCTCGTTTGTCACGGAGATACACACGTTATCTATTGACATCTCACTCCGAGAATCATTGATATTGAATAAGATGGCAATCGCCCAGCCTCCGAGTATTAAAACCAAAACGCACTATATCGATCTAGAGCCAAGAGATAATCTAAATCTCGACAGAACACATTCCCTTACAAACACTTGTTGAAAAATCATCAAGTTCACAAGGCTGTTAACAAGAGTTCTACGCAATATCCTTGTGATATTTGCCAGAACATCAGAGTGATACTTTTAGTATTCACAATAAAGATGGAAATCCTGCTTGAGTTAACCTCAAACAAGCTCTCGGTAGGTGACTTGTGAGATTCTATATGAATCAAACTTGTGACAACTAGATATCGATTTGGTCCAGTAAATGAATTGACGGTCGAATGTATATGATATAACGGCTTAAAACTCCCGATGTGTTTTACAAAAAACGCTTTTACAGTAATACGTCGATTGATTTTCAAATCAAGTTTCTGTTTCGATTATCACCTACTCAACTAAACCTGCAGGTTAAAACGATGGTGACAGTATCCCAATCAACCAAAGTCGATTCATTACCACATGTTCATGCTCATTCTACAAAGAAAAACAATCATGAAAGCTCAAGATTTAAAGACAAAGACTTCTGCAAACTCTGATCTGAAGCTTTCAAGATGAGGCACAGTATGAGAATGTTGGTCAAAGACTGCAAGAACGCAAGAGGCATAGACGCTAAAGACAATGTCAGAAGGCTCAAAGTAAAGTTCGAAAAGCATGAAGAAACAAGCCTACAACAAAGAACCATGAGAAAACCTAGACCACATGAGCTTAACGACGAAAGCAACCTCATTGATCTCATGAAGGAGTGTTGTCAATGAACTCACTTCGAGGGAGATTGTTAGCCTCAAAATATCGAGTCAAACATGAAGTTCGTTCATTATGTATTATAAGGTCTCGTCAATCAATTTAGTAACGATGTAATTGAAATTATCAGTAATCAAAGGCTCAATGAGTTAATCTAATATTAGTATATTTTTCGGGTTTTATCCCAAGCAAAATCCCAAGGCCCGGGTCATAGTCAAATATCTCGAACGTCTTCTTAATGTGTCGGGTATATAGTAACTTTTCCACCAAGGAGAAAGGAAGTGGATTTTCATTTATAATATTTCATTTTTCACTTTTCACTTTTTCTCTCAACCTCTCTCAATTGTTTCTCTTCTCTAGAAATCTTCCCCACTCTTTTTTTTTTTATCTAATTCTGTGGTACATAAGTGAAAGTGTTATACGGATCTAAATGAAATGCATTTCAATTCTTATGTTTTACTTTCCTCTCTTCAAGTGTTCAAACCAACCCTCTCTCTCTCATTTTTCTAAAACAACCTCTCTTTTCCTCTTCAAGTATGTTATTAGATTAGTCTTCAAGCTAAGAGCTTCTTTACATTTAACTTCAGCTTCTTCTTTTTCTTTTTGATTTGTATGAAAAAATTTATACCTTGAAAGCTTAATTTTGCTATCTCTAAGGCCTTGTTTGCTTTTATATTCGAGTTTGGCAGCTTTTTAGGTCGTATTTAGGGCCTCAAAACCCTATTGAACAATCTTTAATCCATGTTTTAATCAAGTGAAGTTCATCTATCACTTCTACTCTTTCAATAATGACTATGTGTGTGTGGAAGAACTGAAGGAGGTTGAATAGTTTACAGTTCGATTTGCGTTTTAAAAGTTTGCCTTATCAAAATACTTAATTCGGTGTATGGTTTAACCTATCAACAATATGAAACCGACAATATAACAATCTAAACTAAAGTTAAATAACATTGACAATAATATAAAGAGATAAGGAAAGGAACAATGAAACCAAGACGCCAAGATTTTATAGTGGTTCGGCTATGAAGCACCTCTTTGCCCTACTCCACTCTCCGAGTATCCTACTCTAGTTTCACTACGCAACAAGCTCCTTTAGGCGGAGAAAAACCGATGTACACATCGCTTAACCACTATTTTTTCCACACAAAAAAAATAAGCCAATGTCAGAGTCTTAATCTTAGCTAGAACCAATCTACCACTTCACAAGCAATACACAGTCACAAGATCTACACTATCGGATTTACACACAATCCAAATCACACAAATACACAAGATAATTACAATAGAGATTTGATACTTAGAAGAAGAGAGAAGAGATCACTAAATAACAATTCGTTTCTTGGCGAATACGAATGTTCTTCTCTTGCACTTGATAGAAGGAGTGATGAGAAGGAAGAGATTAGATCACTTGAAACAAGATCAAAGAGTGTTAGTGATCAAGAGATTTAGAGAGATAAAGAAAGTTTTTAGAGAGAGAAATTTATTTGAAAAATTCGTGCAAAGAGGAATGTTATTCTGCTAGCAACAGTGCAATATTTATAAACAGTAATTCCAACGGTCATCTGGGGGCGGTCCCGGTGGTCCCAGATATATCTGGGGGCCGCCGTCCCTATAAGGGGGCCGCCTAGTAGACTCCGCTCCTGTTTTTGTCTTTTTGTTGGGAAAGTTGTATCTGATATGGAAGCTTTCATTTTGGGGGGAAATTTTGAATTTCAAATTTAAGTTTTAAATAAAACTTTTCTTTTAATTAGAAAATATTTTGTATATGTATTTTTTGTGAAAATACTATTGTAAAAGTTTAATGGTTAAAAAAAACATTTTCTTGATCACTAATCATGCTCAATGATTTGTTTGTCCATACCTTAAGTGATTACTAATCTTAGAAATGGAATTTTATGATTAATAATTTGTAAACGTTTATTTTTATCGTAAACGTTTTTACATTTTGTTATTATCAAAACGTTGAGAAGTCAAAAAATATAAATGACGTTTTTAGACATTATTTGTATTAACACTCTCCCCCTTTTTGATGATGACAAAATATAAACTCATTTTGTTATAAAATTAAAAGTTTCAAATTATTAATGAGTTTCGTTCCATTTCTCCCCCTTTTTGTCAAATTCAAAAATGATGATCGTCGAGTAGTTGTTGAAAGAAAGAAGTCGACGATATCAAGACTCCCCCTTGATGTAGGCTCCCCCTCGTTTGGGGCACCAAGGGATCGATCTTACGAACATTGTTTGCTACAAAACAAGGTTAGAGGTACAAGTGCAAGACAAATATCTTTTAAGCATAACATTAAATTCAAGTCACTCATAAAAGAGTTTCATTCACTAGTTAAGAAACTTATACAAAAGTAAACATAATTAATTGACTCATACAACATGCAATAGAGCTAAGACAAACAAGGAAACATTAGTCCATAAGTTACACTACAATCTAAACATACTAAAAAAATTCTTAGATGATTCATGATTCATAGGGATGACTTTTGAGCAAAAGGTTAGGGTGACACATAATGAGATTTTTGAAAACTTTTCAAGGTGGATCTGGAAAGTGTGAGGTGATTGCGGTAGTAAGAAGATACTCAAAATGAGCAAACATGATGTTCATCTCATCTCTTAAGGTTAAGCAAAAAGTTCGGTTGTGAGAACAACATATGCATGTTGACCCATGGTAGTCATGATAGTTGTAGTAAAGAGGATGGCCCATGATAGGTGGTTGAGGTTTGAAAGTCTAGGAGGAACATCCGAGATGTTATCAAGCAAAGGGTTCAAGGGTTGAGGAGAAGTTTGTTCATTAGATGATGGTGGTGAAATTTGAAGTTTTGATTAAAAAGAATAAGGTGTGTTATCTTGGCTTGATGAGGTGTCATTGGTTGATGGAGTTTTTGATGGTGCATTTGGAGGAGTTGGAGATGAATAGGTTGTGGTAGGAAAAGGTGTAGTGAGGTTTTCATCATCATTTATGAGATCAACAAATAGTTGTTTTAGGGGTATGATGGTGAGTTTGATTTTCTTAAAGCCATGGGAGGAAGAAGCTTGAGTAGAATCCATGGTAGAAAGATTTGAAGAAGATGAAGATGATAAGAAGAGTGGGAAGGATGGCTTATTTAATTAGGAAGTATATTATCAAAGTAGAAAAGCATAAGGATTAAGAGGATAGATTCCAAAAGGGGTTTAGCAAAATGCAGGAAGTTTAGCTGGGCCTAAGAGAGAATAGTCAACTGCACAGAAAATCAGGTAGTCACAGTAAAATTTTCCGTGACTCTGATGGCGGTCCCATATATACATGGCGGTCCCAGATATATTAGGGGGTCGCCCCTTATTTATGGGGGCCGTTCTCTGGAGACAGGAAAATTTTCTAGTTTTTCCTGATTTTTTGTAAGCCCTGTACAGAAAAAGTTTCCTAGATTTTCCATTTTTCAGTCAATCCTATTTCATTATGAATCATCTAATACTTAATAATCAAATTCACAAAATCAACTATCCTAAATTCTATTAAAGAAGCACACGTTGACAAATTGACTAAGAGATAAGCATGCATAGTATCATATAAGTAACCATAGTGTATCAAGGTGCATGCAAACAAGTGTTTGGGATGATAAAGTGAAATGATCATCCAAGGCAAGTTATGTTGCCCGTACTACGTACTAAGTTACCACTAAATAGCATGAGTTTAAGTACTTAAGCTTCATAAAGTAGTAAATAATATAATTAATAATTTCATAAAGCAATTTTCCACATTGCTCACTTCTTTATGTTTCTCCATAAGTTTTTGAGGCCTTTCCCGATTGACCTTAATCCACCACGATGCTCATCTCATATCTGAACTTGACGGTTGATGATTTTGGTTTGGCGGTGTAAAATGATTTCATGATAGGGTCATGTAAGGGGTGGTGGTGGGGGGGTTTTGAAAGACTTAAGGAACATCATTTGTTAAAGAATTAACAAAGCGGAGTGGGGAAGAAGTGCTTGCACGCATAGGGCCCCTCTGTCAATAACCAACAACAACATCATCAATCGTGAAGAAATGTGATAAGGCAGGTTTGATCGACAGCAGAGGAAGAAGAAGTGGGGTGACGACCTCTTCTCATGCCACAATCCTTTCTAGTCTTTCGCTCTTGTTGAGTGGTAAGAGGATTCATGACATGATCTTACAAGACATATGACTCGTTTGACAACTCAGGACATTCATTCATGAAAAATTTAAACAAACGGGTTACTAGCATACCATAGGGTAGAATTAACCTATATTGTTTAGTGACCCACTCCATTCGTTTTGCCATATAATAGGCAAGATTAAACTTTTTAGAGTTTGCAACACAATAGGACATGTAACAAAGATACGCGGGAACATGGTCCCGATTACCCCCCCAGACAGAAAACATTTTCTCGGATAATTTTTTCCAAAGGCTTCAGGGTTGGCACAATTTCACGAGTGAGACTTTGATGATCATGAACATCAATTTATTTCTCATGACAGATGCGACGGACTTGACCTTCACTAACAAAATCAGAATATACGAAATGATGTCCTCGGGACAAAGAGGGTTAGTTTGATATGGACCATCCGTAGGGACACCATATGCCAACTCGTCAAGTGACCACTTGTCGGTAGAGACGCAAGCACCCTCGCAAGGTATGTTAAGAATTTGGGCAAATTCCTCAAGTGAATAAGAAAAGAATTGATTTTAAATCACAAATTCGATGAACATTTGACCTTTGTTGGAATAGTTTATTTGATATTGACTATAAAACTCAAGTATGAAGCGAGGATAAATTTGGTCATTAATTTCAAGGAGACACTCGAACTCA
This sequence comes from Tanacetum coccineum, assembly GCA_026074375.1. NCBI lineage: Eukaryota > Viridiplantae > Streptophyta > Magnoliopsida > Asterales > Asteraceae > Tanacetum > Tanacetum coccineum. The sequence goes on along the minus strand of BQNB010011705.1, from coordinate 31,539 downwards.
ACAAAATTAAAACATAAGCCGAACATATTTTATGTCCGCGCCAAGTCATTTAAAAACGGCCCGACCCTCATGAATTAGCGACTTGTCAAGTCCTTCTTTGTTTTTCTTTATATGAAACGATAGTTCCATGTGATATTCATTGAAATATAGTGTTCTTGATTTTGTGAATCATCGATGATATTGCGAGGCTTGATACCTAGAAGAAAGTGTTGAAGTCACATTTTAATATCATTTACTTGTAGTATTGTTTGGACATAGTTACTAGTGTGTGCCTAGATGTGACGAATGTGGAGTAACGATTAACTCGACTTAAAAGTAAAATTCTCAGAGTTAACCCAAACGCTCCTTAATTTGATTTTGCTCATCCAAACATGTCGAAAAATACATATTATTTATGTATCTCGAATTTTGTTCATGAGATCATTATGCATGTGTTTAAAAACGTTTTTGGGTTATATTAACAATGCATAACAATTTTATTTTGTTCCTAACGTAAGTGAAATGAAAATAAAATTGGGGTTTTGGTTTGAAACCAATTTTTTGACAAACTCACTAATGTATGCAAATTCTATGTCTAAGGGATGCATATTAGTTATACATTATATCCTAATAGTCCTAATTGTACAAAAGTGAAAGAAAATGAAAAATCCCCAATTTCGATTTTAGTGTTCATCATGAACCCTAGACTCAAATTGAAAGAAAATAGATGAAATGACTTACAATTGATGATCTTTATGGTGTTAGGAATGATTGTAGGTGTTGATTTGATCTTCAATTAGTGCTTTAATGGTTTGATTGGATCTATTTGGTTTTTTTGGTCGTAGTTCGACTGCTGCAGACAGGAGAAAGGGGTGTTTGTTTTTGTGTTTTGAAATTTTTTGACTAAGTGTGGAAATATGGTGTCCACTGGTGGCGGTCCTATATTGATCAGGAAGCCGCCTGAAAATGTTTAGGGGCCGCCAGAGATATGGGGTCCGCCCTCAGCGAGGGATTTTAGACTTAGTTTTGACAAAAAATTTACAAAGATGAGTGACGTTTTAATTTGCATTTCGTGAATTAAAAATGTTCAAAGTATTTCAGATGAAGTATATAAGATTATCACGATACAGAATGGAACACGGACTAAAACAAAGTCTAAAAAAAAAAATAGCGAGACTAGAATAAGGAGAAGCTACTAACACGGTTAAGGAAATGTGATCCTCCTATCTAAAACAGATACGTAGATAGTAAACGATTCTCGATTAAGGGGTTTGGTAAGGATGTCGGCGATATTGGTCGACGAACAAAGAAAAAACCCCCCCCCCCCCACGAACACGGGCACTTTTTCGATTGAGATATTTCCTATTCTGGACCTTATCACGAAGAAAGTGAGACGTATTTCGATTTGTTTAGATGTGAGTAGTTGCACGCGGGTTTTTGCTAAGGTCAATCGCGCCTTTGTTATCGCACATGATGGGAACGTCGTCGAGTCGTACGTCATATGTCCTATGAGAGCTTGTTTCGATCCATATGCTAGTTGACATGCCTTTTCACGCTTTACGTATTCGGCTTCGGTAGAGGCATAGCAAGAACGATTAGTTTCGTTTGAGAACCAAGATGTCCAAACACATCCCACGAATGTACAAACGCTTGGGGGGGGTGGTTAGGTGCCTTTTGGACCACATAATCTCCCGACATGAATCAGAGTCGGGCATATAACAACGGGATTCTAGCCGATCCCCTTAGGATACCATAATCCTAAGTGCGTAGTGCTTGTAATGTATCAGAAGATGCGCTTAACCGCTTCAAGGTGAGAGGTTTTGGGAGCCTCTTAGAAGCGGGCACAAAGGCATACACTAAACATGATATCGGGCCTACTTGCTGTTAGGTATAATAAACTACTTATCATGCCCCAAACTTGTACTACTAACCGACTCACACTCTTCGTCTTTCGTGAGTTTAGTATCGGAGGACATGGGTGTTTTCATTGGTTTAGAATCTTCTAAGCCAAATTTCTTAAGCATTTCTTTAATATATTTAGATTGTTTAAAGAAGATACCATCTTCCATTTGTTTTATTTATAATCCAAGGAAGAAGTTAAGTTCACCCATCATGCTCATCTCGGTCTCGTCATGCATGATTTTGGCAAATTCATCACACATGTCTTGACAAGTCGAGCCGAATATAATGTCATCGACATATATTTGAATGATGATGAGATTTGAACTTTTCTTCTTAGTAAAAAGAGTGTTATCTACCATTCCTATTTTATATTCATGTTTAATAAGGAAAGCTTTTAATCTATCATACCAAGCTTTGGGTGCTTGTTTAAGACCATATAAAGCTTTCTTTAGTTTATAAACATGATCCGGTTTCTTGAAATCAATAAATCCCGGAGGTTGTGCCACGTATACCTCCTCATTGATAAAACCGTTCAGGAATGCACTTTTTACATCCATTTGGAATAGTTTAAAATCTAAAGCACAAGCATAAGCTAATAGTATCCTAATTGACTCAAGTCTAGCAACTGGGGCATAAGTTTCATCATAATCGATGCCCTCTTGTTGATTATAGCCTTGAGCAACTAACCTAGCCTTATTTTGAGAAATGATACCGTTCTCGTCTAACTTATTTCTAAACACCCACTTAGTTCCTATGATTTTCATATTCCTAGGTTGTGGAACTAACTCCCAAAATGACGTAAGCAAGAATTGATTTAATTCTTTCTTGCATAACGACTATCTAACTTCATCCGCTAATGGCTATCATTCACCTTTCTAAGTTTTCTTATAGTTGATATAAAACAAAAGAAGTTACTTTGGTTTTAGGCTTGTGACCTAAGAGTTCTTGGTATAAGATTTCCCCTATGACATTTTTCCTAATGGATGGTTTCTTAATTCCATAATATGACTATTTTCGCAATTTCTAAAGTTATATCCTCAATGTCCATTTCCTTAGTTTTTCTTTTCGGTAACATTGATTGCTTCTTCTTCATCTAAGTCATCATCCACCAAGGGTGATGTCTTAGAGGGTGGAGGAGTTTCATCTTATGTCACGTTAAGTGATTCTTTGACTTTCCTAGAGTGTTTATTTAGGATGATGCAGGCTTTACTATTTTTAAAGTAACCTAAAAAGATACCTTCGTATGCCATTGGGTCAAACTTTGTAAGGTAGTCTTTTGTGTTTAAAATAAAGCACTTGCTCCCAAACACTCTAAAGTAATATAACGTTGGTTTCCTACCTTTTAAAAGTTCGTAGGGTGTTTTTCCTAAGATGGCTCTAATTAGGATTCGGTTAAGAATGTATGTTGAAGTGTCTACTGCGTTACACCAAAACTTTTGTGGTAACGATTGCTCATTCAACATAGTCCTACTCATTTCTTGAAGTGTCCTATTTTTCCTTTCAACCACGCCATTTGATTGAGGAGTGCGTGGAGCTGAGAAGTTATGTGTAATACCATTGGCATTACAAAACTTTCCAAATTGCACCTCATTATCAAATTCCCTACCGTGGTCGGTTCTTATTGACACTATTGTACATCCTAATTGGTTTTGAATTTTCTTACTAAATATTTCGAATTGATCGAAAGCTTCGGTTTTGTCCTTAAGGAATCTAGTCCAAGTATACCTAGAGTAGTCATCTACTATGACTAAGGTGTAGCGGTTTCCTCCGTAACTCCGTACGGCGGATGGACCGAAGAGATCCATATGAAGGAGTTCTAAGCATCTAGTCGTTGAGACTATATTCTTAGCCTTATGACTAGCATGAGCTTGCTTTCCAATTTTGCAAGCATCACAGAAGTGTTGATCAAACTTAAGCTTAGGTAAGTTTCTAACTAATTCCTTAGATGCTAACGATTGAATGAGACGCATATTTGCGTGACCTAATCTCCTATGCCACAACGTGGAGTTTTCATCAATCGTTGCTAGACAAATTTTATCTTTAGGCTTATTTCCTAATTTCATCACATATAAGCCTTTCTTCCTAATACCTCTACCTATGACCTTACCATCCTTAGTAATTTCACTGTTATGTTCAGATAAAGTTACTCTACACTTATTATCACATATTTGTCCTATACTTAACAAGTTAAATCTTAAGTTATCTACATGCTCTACATTATCTATTTTAAGAGTGTCATTTGAAATCGTACCTTTGCCAATGATGTTATCGCGAAGATTGCTACCAAAAATAACATTACCTCCGTTGTATGCCTTGTAGCTTGAGAAGATCTTTCGGTTACCCGTCATGTGTTTGGAGCATCCGCTATCCTTTATCCACTCATCGGGTTCCAAGTCGACTCCAAGGCATATCTATTTATATAAGGCAACACCTCAAACATTTGGTCCCCAATATCTCATGGGTCCAAAGTTGTTAGTGCTAAACATCCCTTGCATTTGATACAATTGGTTAGGATGTGGAAATGGATGACACATTTCACATGACATGTAACTTTGACGTGGGAAGTTGTTCCAAGTTACGGGAAAGCCACGAGGTTGATTTTGTCGACCAATGTTTCTTTTTGGTTGGGGAGTTTTAGGACGATAATAATTATTTATGACTTTTTCTAGGTGGTGGAGTTTTTTTTATCTAAACTTCGGGTTTTGATAATGGCTTATAGAATTGTTTAACTTCATTATCACTAGAAACGGGAACTTTTACACTGTTTACTATTATGTGTTTTGGTCTAGGACCCAAAATAGATTTTTGAAAAGACACACTTTTCTCAGATCCAGGCGTAGTTGCTGGTGGCGGTCCCATATTTGCTTTGGGGGCCGCCTGCACACTAAGGGGGTCGCCCATATTTATAGGACCTCCATCAGAGGACGCCTTTTTCTGAGCTTTCATAAATTTTATATCTTTAGTTCCACTAGATGATGCTTCAAATGAATTAAATCCTAAACCTAACTTTTCTCCGGAGGGTTTTTGATTATTTAGCATTTCATTTAAGCAATGTGTGCTCTTTTCAAACTTGGTTAGTTTAAGAGCTTCCTCTTTAAGCTTTTCATTTTGAATTTTAAGCATATGACATTTTACACATTCGAGATCAGCTCCCCTGTTTTTCTCAAGTGTGGACACTTTTTCCTTTAGAATACTAAGTTCTTTTTCTAGCTATCTCTAGTGGCTTGTAGTCTTTTTATTTTTAGTGATTATCTTTAAATCATTTTTCACAGTTATCATATTCATTATCTAATATAAATCATCTATTGACTGAGTTTTCATCACTTATAAGTTAGCAGGATTCAGAACATACCTCACTTGATGCTTGGGGGGGAATAAAACAACCTTTTTTTTACTATACACGTTTAGTTATTGACTGTCTCAATCTTCTTCTTCACCGCTATCACTCCAAGAACCTCCGACAAATGCTCTTTGGTTCTTGTCTTTTGGTGGTTTTGGACATTCTCCAATAAGATGATTCGGGTCGCCGCATCTAAAGCATTTTCTATCACTTTTACCATTTTTGTCGTCTCGGCTTTTTTGAAACGTCTTTTTGTCGTTCCGAGGTTGTCATTTCGAATCTTTTGACCTTTCTCTTGAAGAAACACTCTTGTTGAGCAATTCTTTTTGCCGCCATGCGTATTCTTCGTCTTTCTTCTGAGGGCCGAACACTCTTCATCACTAGATTCTTTCTTAGCCTTTAAAGAAAGAGATTTCCTTTTAACTTTTGCTTTGACTATTTCGGAATCTTTCTTGCTGATCATTTCATGAACTTTGAGGTTTCTGATAAGTTCATCAAGAGATAGTGATGTTAAGTCTTTCGACTCTTCAATTTCCCTGAACTTTGCTCTCCATTTAGGATGTAGAGCCTTAAGAAATTTCCTAACATAGTTCTTGTTAGAATAGCCTTCATCAAGAGCTTTTAGACTAGTAATAATAGTATTAAATCTAGCAAAAGCACTATCTATAGATTCGTCTTCGGAAATGACGAATTGTTCATATTGTTGAACCAAAAGGTCGATCTTATTATCTTTGACTTGACTATTACCTTGGTGGGTGATTAACAATGTTTTCCAAATTTTTTTTGCCGTTGTACACATGAAAATTCTTTCATATTCTTTTAAAGCATTATAAATAACCATTTTAGCTTTGTTATTTTTCGCAAGTTTCTTTTTAAGATCATCACTTTGTTTTTCGAAAGGGATAACCTCATCTAATTTGGTTTCCGGATTTTGTTCATAGGTCTGAAAATCACCGTGGTAATTACTTGCCTAAGGATCTAGATATTTTGATTTAACATATGTCTCGAATCTATTTTTCCAATAAATAAAACTATCACTTTCAAAAAGTGATGGTCTTTGCATAGATTGCCCTTCTAGATATTTGTCGGAATCCATAGATCAATCAAAGCTTTAAAATACAGTATATTTTAAAAATATTTAGTGACCTTGGCTCCTAATACCAATTGTGGAAACTAGAGGGGGGGGGGGGGTTTGAATAGTTTACAGGTTCGTTTTCATTTAACAAAATTTGCTTACAAAAATACTTAGATTCGGATGTAGTATGTTTAACAACCAACAATATGAATAACCAAGTAAATATCTAAATAATAGTAATAACAATCTCAACAATATAAAAGTACAAGATGAAGGAACAATCAAACCAAGATGCAGATTTATAGTGGTTTGGCTACGAAGATCTTCTTCGCCCTACTCCTACTCCCCCGAGTATCCTACTCGAGATTTTCACGATGTCAAACAATCAGCTCCCTTCAGCGTGAAAGAAAACCATTTACAAGTGTTTTTACGTTTATTTTCCGACAATAAGCTATTTGTCGAGTCCTAATCTTAGCTAGAACCAATCTACCACTTCACAATCAATACACGATCACTAGATCTACACTATCGGATTTACACAATATCCAAATCACACAAATACACAAGATAATTACAATAGAGATTTGATACTTAGAAGAAAAGAGGAGAGATCACTAATCAACACTTCGTTTCTTGACGAATACGAGTGTTCTTCTCTTGCATTTGAATGAGAGGTAGTGATGAGCAGAAGAGTTTAGCATCACTTAGCAAACAAGATCTACGAAGTGTTAGTGATCACTAGATATTTAGTAGAGAGAAGAAGGTTTTTTGAGTGAGAGATAGGAAGTGTGAGAAAATTTCGTGCAAAGAGGTCTGATTTTCTACAAGGAATGGAGCAGTATTTATAGGCAAGAAAATCCAACGGTCACTAGCGGCGGTATGGCAGTCCAGATATATAAGGGGGCGCAGGCTATAAGGAGCGCAGTAGACCACGCTTTGTTTTTGTCTTTTTGTGGGGAAGGTTGTATCTGGTATAGAAGCTTCCGTTTTGGGGGGAAATTTGAATTTCAAATTTAAGTTTTTAATAAAACTTTTCTTTTAATTAAAAAATATTTTGTATAATTAATTTTGTGAAATTCTTTTGTAAAAATGTAATGGATAAGAGAAAAATATTTTCTTGATCACTAATCATGCTTAATGATTTGTTTGTTCATACCTTAAGTGATTACTAATCTTAGAAATAGAATTTTACGATTAATAATTTGTAAAGTTAATTTGATCTTAAACGTTTCTTACTTTTGTTATTATAAAACTGTTGAGTTAGGTCAAAAATATAAAATACCTTTTAGATTTATTTGTATTTACAGAAACAATATATAATGGGTTGAAAACTTAGATTTGCCTCACAAGGGGTGATCTAGGGGTATCTTGCACTGTTTGATTGAGTGACAAAAGGGTTTTAAACGGTGGGAGGTTGACAGTTTGGTAACAAGTCGGATAAAACACACACATATAGGCATATTTGGTAGTGAATCCTAAATGTTGCCCTTTCTTGAACCATCTATTCCTGTTTTAAACGAATTTAGGTCTCGAAATGATGTTACTGGCCCAAGTTTTTTATATGTCTACAAAATAACTTTTAAGGCCACACTCAATATTTTGGTGGTTGGAATTTTTTTATAATGAGATGAAAACGAAAACCATCTAGGCTTAAACCTCACAAGTAATAATAAAGGGTATGTGCATTCGTTAAAGATATTAATCTAGTTTAGTAAGAAAAAACATTGTCAAAATTTTAAATCGACACCATTTTTCGAAGAAAACTAGAAACTCGAAGGCAACAATATGTCATTGATTATTATACTCCATTCCCCCCTCGTTTTGTAGTGTCCATATTGTACAATAAGGAATGAATAAACAGAACAGAGTTAGAATTTAGAACAAGAAACTCCCTTGAGTTTGTATATGTACATCATTATAAGAAGCATTGCCTGCTGAACATATGAAATGAAATAAGCTTGTGGAGGAAATCATAATCTCCATCAGTGAGCAAAGGTCATTTTCCACTAGTCGATCACGAAAACAACCTAGAGCATAAATCGTCACGAAGAAATGTACAAAGAAATACAAGGCCTAACTCACTTTCGTAGGAAATCACTGGATGATTTAGCATATGCAACAAGCCTTTTAAACCACTTGGTGCCCAAGTGGACGAGTGAAGTCTTGTGAGGGTTTCCAGTAAACATACCCACAAAGTTCATTTAGATATGCATGTTTTAGCAATGCTTTAAAACTTAATTTTAAGGTTTTTTAGAAAGAGGTTACGGCGTAACTCTGGTGGTTACGCCGTAATCATGTGGTATTTTAAAATTTTGTGTACCAGTTTACAGCGTAACCATGTGAGGGTTTACATCGTAATGGAATTGGTTACGGCGTAACCATAAATGTTACGCCGTAACTGCTGCTATATCAGCATTGTTACCACATAATTACAGGTCGAGACGGTCTCGAAATTTGCCTCCTAGCTGCTGGAACCTGCAAAACAAAGTCAGGAACAAACAAACCAACTAAAATGCAGAGAAGAAACATAAAAAGATAGGCATGGGGTGCCTTTCATGAAGCACTTGTTTTTGTTTGAGTCACGAGCCTAACTCCACCCTTATTTGCCAAGTAACAAGGAGTTCTTCCCCTCACTTAAAATCAAGTACGAGTGAGAGTAGCAGTAAATACCATGAGGGTGTAAATTTGCTACTGGGTAGGGAAATGATAAATTAAAACCATATTGCTTACGAGATTTCATTTCCCTTTTTGTCTTACTGGTTTTGTGTGATGATTGGCTTACTTGGTGTTGTAATTTTCGAATGAAGGTCTCAAAGTCACATGTCCTTAAGAGATCCTTTAAATCGTTAACAGTGTTACTATCTATCTTTTCAAAACCCCAGTGTTATCAGCAAACGCCTCCCTGAACTCGTTCAAATGCTTGTTCAAAATAGGATTAATAGCCGGTGCTACACAATCGTCATCGGCGGTGTGATGTGAACTGTCTGAGGGGTCAAAGGTTGTATTACATGATCTTGTAGAGGAATAATCATAATTCCTGTTCCTCTTCCCTTTACAACTTTTGCTTATTACAGACTAGTCCTTGTGGCATTATATTGTTTGCCACTATTGGTTCAAGTTTTTGGTAAGTGTGTATGGAAAGGTTGTTGAGTATTCTTCCTAAGCCCTTTCTACATTCCTCGACCGTTATTATCACAACCGTCATTCTGTACCCTTTATCTTCCTGAATTTCCTCAGGAATTCCAATCGCGCATATAGTTTCGCGAGTTCTGTAAGGGTCACCTAGAAATGGCATGAGTGGTACATAAGTTTGAACAACTGGTAAGTCACAAGGAACCAGCTCCTTCACGTTTTCCTTACCCATTGTCGTTCTTGCCTTGACTTTTTTTACCTGTATTAGTTAATGGACAGTTTGGGTTAATTGATAAGCTTTTTCCTGCAAGTTCTTTGTTGTAGTTTTAAGTGCCCTTATGTTTAATTCCGTGTTTTCGATAGACTTCCTAATCCATTCATCATCTGCGGCCTATTTTTTAATTGAATCTTCGCAAAATTTGATGATGGTTTCCTCTAAGGACCCCATATACTTGCTTTGCTCAACTGCCTTGTCCACTTTTTTTAGAGGACACTCATTGGTTAGATGTGCCCCTTTGAAACTTGCTGGTTGAATGTATCAACGTTAATCTGGGAATATTATTGATTCTTTCCCTGGTGATTGCTTCATCATACCAATCATGTGAATAGTCTGCCATGACTTGTATTGATTTAAGGGCTTGAGTTGGTGTCATCAGAGTAATGCACTAATTCCTAAATTATGAAGGATAATTATGAAAGAGATTAAGTGGCCATTAATCTCTCATTAATTTCATGAATAAGTTTTGAGTAAATCCTCTATAAATAGGGATCACAATTGCATGGAAAAACATACAGAAAACGAAAACACATAGAAATGCTGGGTTCTTGATTTGTGCCTAGAACAAGAACAAACACTTGGTTTTATCCCAAGAAGGTATTCGTGTAACCCAAGCATAAGGTCGAATAATCTTCTTTGGAAAGTGATTACACGACTTCAAGTGATATCCGGTAACCATCTTGGTAATTAGCTAGGCCATTGATTATCTTCACCCTGATCTGGGATCTACTACAACCAACATTCCACTCCACGATTATAGTTTCATATAAACTAAAATTGACGGCTTGAAAATGGCAAAGTCAAATTCTAAGGCTTAACAAGTACAGAGTAAAAAAATGACTAGCAGGCTTGAGGACAAATATTATCCGAACATTAAATATTCACGGTTGTATGTATGATTACTCACATTTTGAGGCTTAATAAGCATTAAAACCCCCCTAGAGGCATCGAAAAACATATTGTCAAACTAATGATGGAGTGATTTTAGGAACATAAATCCATCACCATATCGTACAAGTATAGTATACTAATGGAATGTTTACTTATGATACGTATTGAGATGGTAGATAGCCGATTGTTTGGTTTCTCACGTTCGGTAAAGACCCCAAGGCGTGACCGGAGTCACGAGCAGTGGTAACACTCGTGATGGCTTTATGGTGTTTTCCATTCTCAGGGTGAGAACAGAGAGGATTGCTAAGCTCTCAAGTAAGAGATTGGGATGAGTGTTTGATGCGTATTTTATTTTAATTTTTTTTATTCAAGTTTTAAATTTATAAAACTCGATTCACCTGATAAACGCACTAACGGGCAAAGAACCCGATCATAAGTAGTGTAGAGATGATAAATCCGAGGTCGTCCCAAGAGCTAAGTGTTATTAGTTTTAATTTGAAAGTATCAAGTTTTGAGATACCATGGTTTCATTAGTAGTTTCTAAAGTCGACAAACCTGAATAAATATATTTAGTCTGCCCTATAATTCCTGGGATCCCGAATCCCCCCGAAAGTTACGAAGGTAAGGCAACCAAGTCATAGTGATTAATCCCAACTATCCCAAAAACTAGTTTAATAACCTATACATATTATTAACCCTCTCTGAAAGAGTTCTTGTGCTTTTTAAGTATATTAAGTGATAGAGGCGGTAACAGGATTAGTTTCTACACTAGGGATAGGGGTTGAAACCTACCCTAGTACCACTATTAATCACACATTCAATTGCTAATCTAATAACAATATTAACAGGGTCTAAACCACCCGTAATACTACCAAAACACAGGGCCACACGATAGTCAAAAGTATATCCAAAGAAACCATGATCTAACAAGAAACAAACATTATCACGACAGTAAATTCATGACTAGCCCAACACTTGAAGTGCTTAGCCGCTCATAGCAACAACAAAGCAAGAATTAATAAAGGTAATCTTAGATTGAAAACTCATAATTCTTACAGATGCGGTTTATGAACGATTAAATATAAAAGTAATATAAGTGTGATCTCCCTTGGACTTCTGGTAGAATTCTTCGAGCTTTGGAGGCCTTGATCACCCCTTGGATCTGTGGTGTAATGGTTGATGATAAAGTGGTTGAATGAGGTCTCTATTTATAGATTTCGAATATGTTACGGCGTAACCTTTTAGACTGTTACGCCATAAAGTGCTGACGAGGCTTTCCATGTTGTAGGCAAAAAATATGTTACGGCGTAACTAATTTGCCTTGTTACATCGTAATGCTGACTAGGAAGACTCAGCCTTCCATAATAATAATGTTACGACGTAAACCTTGCGTATGGTTACGCCGTAATCTTGTTGGGTGACGTGTCTTGCCTTGAATATTGTTATGGCGTAAACCTTTTGTATGTTTATGCCGTAAAGTCACCTTTGATGACGTGTCTTGCTTGAAATAGGTTACGGCGTAACCTTTCGAGGTGATTATGCCGTAAAGTTATGAGAGAGTCCGTATTTCTTTGTTATTTTCTTCCATTTCCCATGTTTCTTGCTACTTTCTTGCATTTTACCTGAAAAAAATCAAATTACAGTAAATGTATCGAATTCAAGTATTTATGAAATGATTGCAAGTAATTTGAGGGGTAAATTGACACTAAAAAGTATCAAATATTTGATGTTATCACTTAGAACTATGAATGACAAGATGCAGTCCTTAAAAGACAATTAATTTTTTAAGCTTTATTGATCTTTCACCAAACAGTTAAACTGTGAGGTTAGAATGAGTATCTTTTGAAGAAAGACTCATAAGGGCAAAATTGTATACACATTAGTGCCTGACTGATGATAAGAGTTTTTAGTTTCACTCAAGCAATTGACTATGATTAAATTTTCTTTTCTACATGCATTAATTATATAAAGATAATTAATTGTCATACATGTCTTCATGAATATGAAATATGACAATTAGGTTTCATAACTATTTTCGCAATGATTACCTTTGCGAGGACGGTGTGTAATCAAAAGGGTTATGAGTATATATAATATTTATAAAGTATACAAGATAAAAGAATCCAAGTGTGGATTAAATCATGCATCTAGGAGTTGAGATCTTAAGTTTAATTACAATATGATTTTTGATTAAATTAAGCTAACTCCTGAGTACATCTGACATCAAGTGGGAGCACTATGTTTTTTCTTAAAATTCATATGTTGTGTAACATATTGAAAACATTATTCCATCAAAGCTAGATGTTAATCCTTGAGATTGGAATAAAACTTCACTTGGGAATTTAGGAAATAAAACAAACGACATTGGAATAAATGTTTATTGAAATAAACATATGTGGTGATTAAGTCTGACACAATGCAATATATCATTAAAGCAAGTCTTAAATGGTATATTTCACTTGAGATATTTTAGTACATGGATAGAAACCTTGTGTTTTTAACTAAGGATTCATCATGTATATATTATATTGTGTATGAGACAGGTTGTTACTTTTGCACAAGAACAAGATGAGCTAACAACAACAGTATCTAATTGAGAGTGTGATGTGTCGTTGTGTGGTGTATATTTTTATGATCCAAGTTTTAAATTTATATTTTGTCGACTTAACCAAAAACAATACTTTAACGGGCAGTGTACCCGGTCAGTGGTAGATTCGTGGTAAGTAGGTTGTCGAACACTTGAAGCGAGGTTAAATCTCTTAATTTATTAATATTTTGGTTATCTAATATAAGTTAATTCTAATCTAAGTCAAACCTATGCTAATCCTATGTTAGTTCTAATCCTAATTCTAACAGGTAAAAGGGGGGTTTCAGCCTGAGAGACTGGCACGGGTTTGGTGGTGACTACAATCAATTCAAGATACTTTAACCCATGCAAGCAAATTAACAGAAGATAAAAGAGCGGTCAGAAAACTATATTAGCCATCATTAATCCGATTAGAAGTTGGTTTGTTTATTCAGTGTAATGATTACTTATCTCGAAGAGGCATATCATTCTTAGACTTAGGCGGGACTTTAACTACGACCTAACCAGATAATTCTGTCACAAATTATTAAACATCTCATAAAGCATCCTTATTTGCTGAGATTATAATCTATCTAGGGGATTAAAGCAAAGGGTACATTTGTTAAACTAACCCTACTCATAGAGAACTTTTACCCTACTTACTACTTAATGGTAATTTTATACTCTAGTAGTCCACTTGTCTAACTATCCAACGGAGTCAAAAACATTATTTGTTGAATTATCTAGATTCACCTACTATCCAACATGTTTTAACTAACCAAAGGCAATTTCCGTTAACACACCCTAGTTAAAGTGACCCAGAAGCGAAACCATAGTAGCAACTATTTAGAAGGACAATATTTGTGATCCTATGATTCTAGATGTATAAATTACTATATGGAGAGCTATCCTGACATCTAGATTACTTGGTCCATATCACTAGATCCAGTTGAATGATAAGTCGCATACAAAAGCACGTAAACAAGTATAAATTGATAAACATAAACAAGCATACAACGATAAATCAAGCAATCGAGATATAAACAAAACCAAACATTCAGATCTTCATAATAATGGCTAATACCCGAAGGTATTTAGCCTTCAAACATCATAATTAATACAAGAGTAATTGTTTTAGCCAAGGTAAACTAACCGAGTTAACGAATGATACCAAAAACTGAACGATTACAAAAGTATAAGAAATTGCACGTTGTCTCCTATGGATTGGAATGCGTTTCAAGACCTCTTCCGCTCTTTCTCTCCTCTAAAAATCGACTTTTATGGTTTAGGTATCGAGAATATGATTTAGCACACTTAAAACTCATTTTTGAGTTTTGTATTTATATGGTCTGGAGTCGGTGTCGATACGGCGTATCCAAGGTATTGGATACAGCGTATTAGAGTTTCTTGGAGTAGGGACCACGTTTGATATCTTCCAGAATATTCACATACTATACTTCTAATACAGCGTATTGGTCTTCACTGGATACGGCGTATTGAACAGGTTTCCTTTGTGGTCTTTGGTGAATGCAGGCACGGATACGCCGTATCTTCCTTGATGGATACGGCGTATTGATTGTCAGAATAGTAATCTTCAAAATATCTTCGTATAAGCTCCAGAATGCGCGCTTTTTGCTAATATTCACCAAGTACTCCGTAATTACTGCAATTCTCAAATATAAACGATAATGTAACAATTCTTTGCAATAATTATACAAAATGGGTTAATTACATGGGATAAATGATGCTATAAAATAGACGTTATTTGATGTCATCAAATATCCCCCCACTTGAATCCTACTTGTCCTCAAGTAGCCTTTAGAAGTCTATAAAAATGTATCCCTAAGGATATTTTCCGTTAAAGCATTTATTTGATCTATTACAAGTACACAACCAAACACCTCACGAAATAAGAAGATGAAAACACTCAAATCACTCAACTAATCTATGTGGTAACATGTAACTAATTCACTCAATTGCTCGGTCGTGACGAGTATTCTATCATAAGCTTGGCAAGGATACACCATCTCCACCTCCACCGCTAAAGCTAAGGATAAACAAGTTTTATAAGAGGTAAATAGTAGTTTTATAATGAAAGGCTAGGGTTGATTACTCTAACTAATCTTTATCGATACCAATATTCCAGGAGGGCGACAAAGACCACACATACACACCCGTAATGAAAGGGATAGCGACATGTTACTTGGCTTCACACCCCACATCGAATAAGCTAAAGAGTATGACTAGTAGAGTAATAAGGGTAATGATCTTCTAACTTTCACCATAAGTAATAAACCAATCACGCTCTGAGACATGCATAACATGGCGCGTAACCCCGACCGAATAGACATGCACGCTCGATCACATCCTCATTCGCGTAAAACTCATGGTTAATGATTAGGAAAGGGAAATAAATTGTTGTTAAATAAAAATTACAAAACAAATAGATTAAGTCTAAAATACAAGTTGCTAGACACTTTTTCCCGACCGTTACCATGATAAAGACACAACTATTTACATCTGGCCCATAATCATAGATAAAAAACAACAACCTAAAGTGGCGTCCTGTAACGGTCAACTTCCCCAATCATCCCATACTTTACATACTTTACAAGGCAAGTGGCGATATCTTCCCCACTTAATATCACTACTCTACAATCGTTTGATTTGTATCAACGAATAATCGAGGTCCTTCTTGTAATTCCTTCGGTAGTTTGCGAAACAACTATCTTCAACTATCCATCTCTTTTTTTGTTGAGTGATTATCAAATAGTTTAGTTTTTTTTGCTAACACTATACTACGAAACTCGGTGTAATTTCACTATCTTCACGATTATAATAATTCCGGATAATTCCTTCGATAGTTCCTTCATTCTTCGGACGTACCATTAATTGCATTGGTAGTAAAAATACATGAGTTTTGACTATAATATACATTTCCTATTTGCGAATGTGCAAAATCTTCCAACCGTAATCCAAAAATAGAAAAATTTTGAAATAAGACTCGAGAAATACTCAAAACTTAATACACTTTAAGCAACTAGCAACTGTAAATTAAACTTAATCTAACAGATAGCAAAGGTGTAAAGAGTGTAACGAAACAAATAGTTGGTGTAGGTTTCCTAAAGGATTGGCTCTACGGGTTATTCTAGGGGTATCTTACTCTTAAAATGAGAGTAAACAAAGAGTTTATACGGGGGTTAACTAACTGAAGTTAATTTTAACAACCTGTAAAGGCATTTTAGGGTGTAACTCCTAAATTTACCAATTTACCACAAGTTACCTAACTCCAGTCTAAATCCATAGTACTCAGCACACTATGCGGTCTCGAGTGAAATACCACAAGCCATTCTAAAGTCTACAACATCGACGCAGATACCTCATATTTTGTAGGAATTTGGTGGTAAACATTATTTAGAAACTGATAAGGATAAATCCCCCACAATATCTACACAAGTGGTTATTGTGTGCAGTTATGTATCACGTAATTTTCACAAAAGTATCTGAAAAAATTTTAATTTTAAATTTAAGCATTTTAGTGTGAAAAATAGGACAAGTAAACATTTTAATTTCATCCCCCCACTTGAATTATACAACGTCCTCGTTGTATGATAAAACATAAATATCGGGAATTTAAAAAAGAATTCGAATGAAAAACTCCCTGATATTTTTCTTGGTAGATCTCCATTTGAAGTTTATGAGCAAGATAGTGTGTTGAACATCCGCCTTGAAGTTTTAAGACTCCAACACTTCAAGATCTCTAGATTTGTAAATTCTCCACCAATATTCGTCGATATTTCTTTCACGAGGTCCTGTATAGAAAAATATAGGAAAAACATGTGCATTCCTATCTTGGTACCTACGGTTAATTTAAACTAAACTAATCAAAATTGTACAGGAGACCAATACGCCGTATCCATGAACTGGAATACGCCGTATTAAGAAACCTGTAAAAAGTATCTAAATACAAAACAATCTTGTTTGAATACGCCGTATCATGTGCATAAATACGCCCATATTGCTAAACTGGACAAAAAATGTTTTAATAGTGCAATAAAAGTAAAGGACTGACAACGTCCCGAAAATCAATACACCGTATGGATGGAGCGATAACGCCGATATGTGTGGTGAAGAACAACTCGATAAAAATAAATAAAATTCCGGGTTGTCTCCCGGGAAGCACTCTTTTTTACAGCGAAGACTTTAAGTTAGACTTTTCTTCAGCTTCTCTTTACTCAGTGCGCGTAACCATCCATCCTTCGTCCATCATGCGATATATTTCCTGATAAGCTCGGCATGCCTCATTGCTTGTTCTTGCCAAATCGTCGTATTCATCTTCTTTAACAGCAACATACTCTTTGTCTTGTCCAAATGAATACTTGATCATCTTGAATCCCCTTATATTGCGTACCCGTAGTTCGTGAGCTTCACATAACTCTTGTCTTTCATCATGAGTTTCATTCTCAATTTCATCGTGATCATGGTAGGTAATCTCATGGCTTTTCCATCTTCTCCAACAATAACTGCATGATTCATCATCACTGATCAAACCTTCCATGAAAAGCTTAATTCCTAAATAGTCGTTTAAGTTTTAGTTCGCTATCTTCCAAAGCCTTGTACCATTCGAGGGTCTTGGTAAAAGGAGCGTGTATTCAATATGGTATGCTCCGAGAGCACAATTTTTCCTCCATACAATAACTATCCATTCTCCAACTACAGGTTGGCCATTCCGAACATCCAGTCTTATAATTAAAAGGTTTGCAATCGTGTTTGACTGGTTTTGGCTCTTTTCATATTCCATTATCGAAGCCACGGCTATCATAAACCCTGGTACATTCTCATCCCAATCATAGATCCCCAGTCGTCTTGTAATCTTCATACAATTTTAAACCCCCTAATATTCCTTATTGTAAGTAAGTCTGGATTACTATAAAAAAGGAGTAAGTTAAACTTCTCAATGAATACCAAACAGAGGTGTCATATAGTCAGAAAACGTCAGTGTTCCAAATCTTTAGATTTTGGACAGTTTCTTCCTCCTTGTCACTCCAGTACTCTTCAAGATCAGAAGATTCATCATCAGATACCTCAATTTCATCACCACCCATTTTTCAGTAATCCCACAAAGCCCTTATGGTGAATATATCCATAGTTTTAATAGGTTTATTGAACTTTGTAGGCCAATGCAGCTTCGAATCTTGGATTGGCTGGGTCCCATTTTATTACGGGAGTGTTATTATTTTAGTATGACATATCTAAATCGATATTGTGATCATCATCTTTATAAATCAAGAGAGTCTTTCCAACATCATGTGACCTCATAAACATGAGAGTTGTTTATCCATATAAAGATATAACTTTGTCTTTGATGATGCACATAGATTTCATCCTTAAGATGTTAATTTTATAACTAAGACAAACTTTTTCATGTTTTAAATTCAATTTCTATGCATTCAATCAATTTTACAATCATAAAATTAAATTTTATGAAACTTAAAACATATCCAAATCCATCTCTTTATAAAGTATCATATGCAAAATTCTTTATTTGGCACACCAATGTGATTATAACACATATGCCCAAAACATAATTAATTCAATACAATCAAGTAGTGTTCTCAAGAACTTCTCTTATATGCTTAAGCATTAAAATTCACTAGCATGCTTCATACATTTTATATCCAGTGCTAAAATCTCAACATCACATGAGCTCTATTCATTTATCTTTTAGACGCATATCGATTACTTATTATATTGCCAGACATATAAAATATTAATGCATTATTTGATCCACCACATGAGAACATGTCTCCTTATAACCATGTCTCGTCACTAGAGACTTCAATCTTTCATTATTTCTTTACGTCTTTACATCTTTTGGCCGCTCATTTAAACATATGCACTTCCTGCAGGTATTCTACCCTGATCCTCGCCATGATTATAGCGCTATTTATTTATTTACATAATTATTACCATGGTCATTATCTTATATAATACTATCGACGTTGATTCATTACTTTTCGATTCCATATTCTACTAGACATCGCATTATATCATTTCTTGAGATCTCATAGTTTTTGACGTACCCGGGGTTTTTTAATTACCTTCATGTCTAGTGTCTCTTTAAGAGATTATTATGGGGTCTTTATTACCTCAATTCAACCATCTTAACTTTCTTGCTTCATTTTATTAATTCATTTGAGGATTTTAATTGGAGTCGATTAGTCTATCACGTTGCATATGTGCCATAGACTCACTACCATTTTATGGTTCTTAGTACTGGAACAAACATTGTAATTAGAGCATTAGCAGCGTATATATGATCTTAGTCACTTCATTTAGGTCACTTAACTTGTCTGGCAATTACTAGATCTGGAATATAAATTGTTCTTTGAACCTCAAGTTCATATTCATTAGTGTGAGGATCAACATTCATATTATCTTAATTCATTCTAAATTCCTCGCTGCTCATTCTCCCCCTGAATGAATTATCACTCTTAACATCCTATTTTGTGCGTTGTGGTGATTTACTATGATATATATCATACATTTACAATATCTCACATGGAAACTATATGGTTTGTGGCCAAAAACCATTATAACGGGGAGAATTCATTCTAAATTGTTGGCAAGATGCGAATTCATATGTTATAACATGCCCCATAAACTAAAACTTTTGTTCTCATAATTATTGGCTTTGCAATCAACTGAAGACATTTTATAAACGTTTCAACAAAAGCAATTCGTGTATGAACATAGGCTACCTTTAAGTTCAACACTTATTCTAATAATCGCCCAATACTTGGAAGTACTCACCACCATTCTCAATAATTTTATTTGGAAAACCGTGCTCATATTTTATAAGTCGATCATTAATCACGCCAACTTTAAGTTGCGTATTTGATGATGCATCGATTTTATAACACAAAATGATCTGCATGGTACATGTATAGGCCTACATACATGCCCTTTTCATCTTTTCCAAAATTTTAAGGAATGAAGTCCTTATTATATTTAGTGGTGATAAGTAACTTCCATTGAGAACAATAATAAAAATCATCTATGAAGAAACTCATGGTTCTTATATATTTTTCACATCATTATTGACGCGAAATAGTCTAACCGATCATGCCAATTACTACAATAATCTTGGCTCCTAAACTTCTTATTTATGACCACATGTGATTTAATTTCACTTGACTTTATGCAAAAGTCATATAATATGATGAATGTAACACAAATACATCATCAACTTTAAGTATACAAAGAGTCATACATATATATGCAATACAAATACATCATCAACTTTATGTCTAACAGGCAACTATTGTATTTAAGCATACACAATTCAACATTCTATTAGACCCAAAAACCACTGCCTTTATTTTGGAGTGTGCATAACTAAATCCATATGATCAACAATTCTATATAAAGTAGTTTCAAGATGTTTATCGGTTTCGATGGTGATGCTTTGTGCATTAATGAAGAGTTATGTTAATTATGCACAAAATAATATTCTATGACACATAAAGTAAATTTTTTTGTCCCTGATTTAACTCTATGGCATTATTCAGCCTTAACATACAAAGTTTTACATGAACTATAGAATCAGTCGCATTGGATGAGATGCGAAATCAGTTTAGATGTAACTACAATAAGTATAAAATCATTACTGACGTTTATACAGTAAAACAACTACGAGTAATTTCAAAATTAATATAAGGAAGCAGATTAGATAGGTCATGTAAAGACTTTCTTTACTTTTATTAAAAGTACTTTTGTAGGTCATTAATCATTTAATTATCTTATAGGATTTGATGCCAATGTCATGCAACAAATACCGTCATATGTTCAATTACAAGTGCTTTATTTTATATTTTTCTCTTGTTTACACGTCTATACTAAGACGATGACAACATATTATACTTGTACCATGAACTTCAATGTATATCAAACAAATTAAATCAGACACGCATCACTTTAACATAGAATATTGCAAAAAAAAAACTCAATAACAAATCATAATAGGCTGCGAACTAAAACATCCATATAAAAAAATAAAAAAAAATTAAGGCACATATGATTGTCGTATAATTAATTGTATTAATATACTTACGCAATTAAAATATAGTTTCATCTAGTTTCATCATTCTCAATCATGGGTTTAATAATTATTCGATTATTTACTTTACCAATATTTATTAGTATTCTTCACAAGATTCAACAATATGCAAGTAGTAAAACTACTAAAATCAAAACATTGGTACAAGTCATACCTGTTGCAACGAACCATAAACTTTAGCAACCTCCATCACCGCTGTCATCTACTGATATAAAAGAATTCAAGACGTATTAGGATTTTAGGAAAAACGTAGTACTTTTCGAAACCGAAAAACATTCGTAGAGCGTGTTGATAACGTGTTGTGAAACAATAAAGTAAAAAACAATAAACAAGAAGATAAAGAGAATAGAGAATTGTATTATTCATCTCACAATGGAGGTATATATATATAGATACAAGATGGAGTATTCCATAAGATACAATTCTAATAAGATAACTACCAATATTAAAAGATATGGACATCCATTTCATATTTATCCATAACAATTTTTATGTTTTTGGTCCGTATTTTTTTGCATTTTACTATGTTTAACTTATAACACTTTATAGTTTATGTTATGTATTTTTTTCGGCAGTTTTGCCCACTTTCTTAACATGACAAGATAGTTTGTTATGGTTTTATGGTCTGTAGTTTTTGTGTTTTACTACTTTTGACTTAACAAAATTTATATTTTCTGTTTCATTTTTTTACTTCTGGTTTTATAAAAATACGAAATATTTTTTTTAAAAGATATTACTTGCACTTTAGGAGTACCAATAACCAACCACAATAATCAAATTGATGATTTATAGCTAACAAGTGAACTTCTGTAAAATATTATTCTGGTGTCATAGTGGATTTTAGGGGTTTTAATAGTTTATTCGAGTCATTTTGTTTGTTTTTTCTCTTTTTGGCTACCGATGATGCTTGTAGTTTCATGGTTTGGTCTTTATGCGTAAGGTACATTTTAGTTGTGTTATTTTGCACTTTGTGGTCATTTTGAATATGACCCAAAAAAATACTTAAAATGAAATGAATGAGAAGAAATTACAACAATACATTTTAGATGTACTTACAAAAATAAATTTATTTCCTTTTAAAATTCTCATTTCTGTTTGAAATATGTTGTTAATGTTGTAATTAACTACTTGTATCACAAGATTATCATTATAATCAAAAACCTTTAAAAAAGCATAAGAGAACAAGAGGGTAAGTTACCTATTATCAATAGGTGAACTTCGGTGCAATTTTATTCAATGTGTAATGGGGTATATATACAACTGCATGTAACTATTCGTTTCACCACATTAGTAATAAGGGGGACAAGCAATAGATACATTATCGGTCTATTATTGACTGAATGGCATACATTATTTGCATACTTGAACCGATCATTTATAACACTCCCCCTTAGATGCTATTTATCAACTTAGAGTCAACTTTGAAATACTGCATCATTAATAACTTTGCTAAAGAAAACCCAGTGGAAAAAAACTTTTTCTAAGAGAAAAAGAGTGCAGTGTATAGTTGACTCCCCTGATGTAGACATCCATAGAGTGTTATGTCTTATGTACATGCCGCATTCCAATAGCATGAACGTGTTTCTTAAAAACTGAAGTTGGGAGTGCCTTGGTGAAAAGATCTGTTGAATTGTTGCTCGATTGTACATACTTCATTTCAATTTGGTTATCCTTAATAAGGTCTTGAGTGTATGCGAAGTATCTTGGAGGTATATGTTTCGTCCTGTCACTTTTGATATACCCTTCATTCATTTGTGCGACACAAGCTGAATTGTTTTCGTAGATGAGTGTTGGACCTTTCTCTTTCTCTAGCCCACAAGAAGTCATAATTAGTTATATCATTGACCTCAACCATACACATTCTCTTCTAGATTCATGTAGTGCGATAACTTCTGTCACACCCCCAAATGAGGCCTGGACGGATTACGTGTCCGAGGGCGTGACGTCATAATATTTCAAACACAAGGCAAAGGGAACGACCACTAATGAACATTTTGAAAATCATAACTCGTTGCATTTATTAAAAATGGGTAAGTCTTACAAGATTTCAAATGAAACTAAAACGTTGCGGAAGCGTAATTAAGTTTTCAAAAGACAACGAGTATGAATGATAAGAAAAGTCTTGAAAGATGTTATCGTATTGCACGTAGACTCCACATAGCACATCAGAGAAGTCCAAAGCTAAGCACCTGAAAAACATGCTTAAAACGTCAACATAAAGTTGGTTAATTCATAGGTTTAATTTAAACGTAGTTATAGTGGACCACAAGATTTCAACACGTACGTGACAGTTATAACAGATACAACTTCACAAAAAGAAAGGTATTTACGTTGCGCTAAGCTCATGACACCGAAGCTCAATTCACGTTGCATATAATATGCCAAATTGAAATTTCTGCCCTACAGGTATCTGATCAAGATCACCTAATGAAGTCCGACATGGTATATATCCGTTTAATCAGGTACCCCGTGGATAGTAAGTGCTACTTACCCGGATAGGGATAATTAGTCCCAATAGATCTATTTATAATATTCACCCTCACTTAACCAATCGTTCAGTTAAGAAATTAACGGTTCATGATAGTTTGAGCAAAGTAGTGGTCTAACGCTACTTAGGCAACACGTAAACAAGGGAAATTACCACGTAAAGTACTTGTGTCCGGTTTTTGAAAAAGCAAGCTATATTTCTCACCCTAAGTTGTAAAACATTTATTTAAAACGAGTAAAAGTGGGGCTATGAACTCACCTTAAGCAAATGGTGAGCAAGTAATTCAACGAATAGAATAAGGATAATGAACGACTCGAACCGCGACCTAATTAAAAGACGCGCTTTAGGAACGAGAATTAAATAACGAAACGTCGAATAAGACGCTTAAAAGAAAATAGACATCCATAAGTGTTTGTGCTTTAGTTTATTTAGTAAAAACGTATCCTTACGAAAGTATAAAGTTTATAGTTACGTTACGCCATGTTTTACGAAAAGTTTCTATTTTCGGAAAGTTTCCATTTTGAGAAAGTTTAGAATTTTCGGATGTTAATACCGTCCCCTATATTTGCTAAGTCCATATTTCCAAAAATGCCCTAACGAAACCTAAACGCCTACTTTCCACATCCATCTCACTAATATACCCTAACTTACTATATTTAGAAACGTTCAACGACCTTGAAATATTATTTTTAGAAAACTCTTAACCCCTGGTAATAATATTAGAAAGCTTCATTAATATTTTCTTAGGTTTTCAGAACCTAAATGGATCTAACCCATTTGAAAATGTTTTCATATATGTCCGAAAATAACTTGACGAAAACTAAGGTTTAACTCACTCATAAAGCATTTTTAACACGACTTTCGCGACTTTTGAAGGGAAACGTCATTTTAGGCCATGTTTGTGTTTTACACATTAGCCGAAATAGACTCGAAAGGCTCCAAAATGGTCATTTAAGTTTCTGATCTGATCGTATAAAAATCGTTTTGCCAAAAAATGTTTCGAGTTTCATTTGAGCGTAACTCGGTCGTTTTAAGTTCGATTTTAGTGTTGGACATATGAAAAACTATCTATACGAAACGAGCTATCCGAAATCTACCTTCTCGGCTAATGAAAACATTTTTAAGTGGCCGAAAACTCAAAATCTAATTCGGACCAGCAACCAAGTTTTTCGTAAATGCTTCCAAAAATCCATCCCAACTTCTCAATAGTGCTTATTCTAACCTAATCTCGTTCACTACTAATCCAACCAACAAAACCACTCCTAAACCTATCCTAATCTCATCACCATCATTGTTGCAACACACAAGTTCACTCATCCTTTCTAAAATCAAAGTATTATTATCAAAGAATACATAAAATTTTATTAGTTCATAAACCCAACTTATTTCTCTTGGAAAAATACATAAACACTAAGGATATATATAATAACTTGATCGAAATCCTAAGAAATCAAGAAAGTAAAGAGTGGGTTCAAGAAATAGACTTACAAGATGAAGAATCAAGAAAAACACAAGATCTAACAACAAAACCTTAGATCTTTAAACCCAATAACAAATCTTGCAAAACCCTCAAATAATAATTAAAACCTTAACTTTTTGATCTTGATTAATCCTTGAATTGGATGAACTAACCCTTTCACACACCTTATAAACCCTTAAACATGAGTCTTGAATACTTGGAACAAGAAAGAAATCAAAAGTGTGAAACCCTTTTTAGGTTGGGTGTATTGACGAGAGCCACGAACAAAAGAAAAGGAAAGAAAAATTTAATGGTGGCTTATGAAATGGATAGGAAACCTAGAAATGTATAAATGTCTTATTTATACAAGAAGTTAGAGTTTAAGGGTCCACTTTTGGTTCAAGCTAAGAAATTAGAACTCCTCACATGGGTTTATTATTTGGGTTCGGTTAGGGTGTAGTTCTAAGAGAAAAATGATGAGCCAATATTGTAAGCTAGTGACATGTATGAACCAATGTTCAAATTATAAAATGGTTAAGTGTGTAAGACAAATAAGGTTGATGCTTTTGTCGGAAGATATTAGCTAGTGACAAAAGAATAAAGGATCACAAGTACTAGAGCAAGAAAAACAAAACTACAAAGTTTATGGTGGTGGTGGTTTTGACGTGTAGGGGGGAAACAAGAGGACAAAAAATTGGACCACTTAGTACTATGGTTAGGAATATTGATAACATCAAATATTTAATACTTTTTGGTAGCAAAATACCCCCTAAAATACCTGCAAATATTTCACTAACACTCGAAAATGAGATATTTTCTGTTATTTTGTAGTTTTCAGGTGAAATGCAGGAAAGTGATAAGAAACAAGGGGAAAAGGACTTAAAGTGTAAATTCTAAAGAGTGTTATGGCGTAACACCAAATATGGTTACGCCGTAACATAAATTAAGCAAGTACGAAGATCAAGGAAGACTTTACAACGTAACAACATATCTAGTTATGCCGTAACCCTATATTTGGAAGGAAATCTCGTCAAAGTTATAGTTACGGCGTAACACCTTATCTAGTTACGTCGTAATCATGAAGATCCACAAATATGGAATGAAGATCATGTACATATGGAAGTTATATGAAGGTAACGGCGTAACACCATATCTGGTTACGCTATAACAGATGCTTAAATATGGAATGCCGTGTATGATTGTTACGGCGTAACACATTTATTGGTTACGCCGTAACAGGTTCGCTATCTATAAATAGAGGCCTCATTCAAGCTAATCCGACATCACTTCCTCCACAACCAATTGGAGAGGCGACAAAGGCTTCCAACCTTCAAAGAGTTCCACCTGGAGTCCAAGGGAGATCACACTTTACTTACTTTTTGTATTTAATCGTTCAAAATATGAATACTGTAAGAATTATAAGTTTGTAAATCATTTGAATAGAAAAAGGTAGGAAGGTTCAAAGTAAGATTAACCTTCAATTACCACAAACTTAATTAGTAATTAAGACTTTAATACATGATTGTCTTGATGGATTTAATCACTAATCATCTTGATGCTAACAAGCTAAGTGCTTTGCATCTTAAGTAAAGCATGTCCCATAATAGGAAAGGATGCGTTTACGCAAAGTGAGTTTGTCTTGGTTTGACCAATTAGAGAGTAAAACCTGTTACGTGATTATGAACAACGTAAATCCGGATTAAGGTCAAATGAATACTTTTGTTTGATGGTATGTTGAAAGTATATTCATACTAGGTTTAGAAAGAAGTTTTGGCTTTGGCTAGAGGTGTTTGATAAAGAAATTAAGTTGCCATTTTATAAAAAAATGAGAGGATTTGTTTTTGCTCCTCTCTAAGTCTAAACCTTATTTGGAGTGTTCCCAAATGCTCAAGTATCATGTGCATGCCTTTGTTGAAGTTTTCACGTGTATCGGGTAAGAGGAAAGCCGACTTTGTAAAATCCGTAAAAACAAAAGTCGTGAGTGGTGCGCTGGCCATGTGCTGACGCGTGACCAGCGCGCCAGAATCACTTTTTTGGTTTCTGGATTTTGGCTATCGTTTGTTATTTTAAGTGTTGCGAACGTTTATTTGTCATCATTAAAACATAAAGGAGATCCTAGTCAATGTTGCACTAACAAACGCAACTCATGTTGGTATCAACGGCTAGCATGAATTTTATTGCCTCATTGATTGACATGAATGTGGACCTATTTTCCTCTCTATGATCCTTGATTGAATTCATCATGTCTATTGTGTTTTCACAATAAATAAAGTAACTACATTCAATGTGATTTGGCCTTAAGGGATTCATTATCTTTTCCCAAATTTTATCTTCCCCGATCTCTTTTAGAATAGGAGGAGGGCACCTAGTGCTATCAATCCTAGTCCTAACTTCCTCACGTAGTGTTTGAGGAATAACTATACTATCGCCATCATCTTCTTCATCATTAAGGTACATTTCCACACTTGATGCATGTGAGTCATTACTTAAGGTTTCAAAAATTTGATTATCGAGCACATTGTCCAGAGAGGCCATTGGGTTTTATGGAAGCACCATTCTTTCCCCTATAATATAATTATATCGATACTTATTGGATGATACATATAACTATAATACTTTGTTGGTGTGCTCAAGATATAGTATGAAGTAGTTATTTCTTCTTGGACAAATAATACATCTTCCATGTATTGTTTTAGAATGTGTTGTTGTTAAGTCAAAAATTTGCAAAGGTTTGAGAAGAAACAACTAACTTCCTACAAGACACTAGCATTCAGAAGAGGTTCTTGCATCACATCTTTTATATTAGAAATGAGGTTGTTTTGTTAGATTCCTTTGAACCCTTGTCGAACGGATGATACAATACCCTTGTGCATACCCAAGTATAATACCGTTGATGACATCAAATGTTTAATACTTTTATATATCAAATTTCCGCGTTTATTGCCTTGTTTTATACTATTTTTACAAAAATTTGGTACTTAACTAGTTTATATTTCAGGTTCATATAATTAAGGCATTGGAACGAAAAAGATGCGGAAAATGGCAAAAAGGACAAGCAACAAGAAAAACCGCATTCAGGAGGAAACCACGACATAGTTCGACACATTAACTACGCCGTAGTTAATCATTGTTAGAGAAGGATTATGCTGACGTTACAACTACGGCGTAGTTGACCCATAGGAACTACAACGTAGTTAGTATTTGCAAATAAAGGAAATATGAGTTAGAAAAACTACGGCGTAGTTGGAGCCTGTAACTACGCCATAGCTAGTGACTAATCCAGGGACTGAAAGTGTGGAAATCATAAGATGTTTCAAGGACTTATTTTATTGCGACAAGAACAACGAGGGGGAATTTCGTGCGTGTTCCTACGCATCATGTTTTTGGCGCCGCTGTCGGGGAGCTATAACTAGGTTTTTGATTTGAGGTTTTTGTTTTTGTTTTTTAGGATTTAGTTTCTTAGATTTCTAGTACTCTTGTTTCTTTTATTGTTCTTGGCCACTGTGTCCCTTTGTTTGCTTGTCTTTCAGGCTAAGATGGAGCCGGATATTCAAAATTTGACCTTAAATGAATATTTGATGTACGAACAAAGGCATAAGGTTTTGGAGAGGAGTTACATCTATGGGAAGAGAGTTGCTCCTGAGAGGAATAGAATTTTGGTATACCCTGACTCTGATGAGGAGGACGAAGAGCATTGTTGGTTACTTTCTTTACTCCTATGTTTTCAAACTCCTCAACCTTGTACCAAATTTAATTATATGCCCTATAATGTTAAAAATGAAGTTGATATTGATAATATGACCTTAGAGGAATATGATAGATATGAATTAGCAATGTCAAGGAAGAAAAGTGAAATAAATAATCCCATTCATGGTTTCACATCCTAGTTTTTCGATTAATCACAACATACACCTAACCCTCCTTTGGATGAGAAGGATTTCAGTTTTGAAGAGATCTTGGATGACTTGTTCAGAATAGGAGGTGATAACCTTATAAGTATGGAACAAGAAGAAGTTTCAAATGGGTGTGATGACGAAAAAGATGGGGACAGTAACCATAAAAGTGGTAATCTTCTTAACTTTCCTACTTTTCCCGTTACTAATGAATTTCCTAGTGTTTGTATACCGGAAGAAAACATTAATGTTAACACAATAGAGGAAATTTAGGAAGTTCTTATGAAGGATATTGAAATGGATGAAGACCACGATGTTGACCATTCAAAGATTAAAAAGGCGTTACAATGGATTCTTGCTAAAGAACTTTCTTAGTTCTTATGGAGCCCACAGATCAGTCAATTTCGTAAAACAAATCACTCCATCGTCCATTTCTAATGAGGTAAAGAGGGAATTTAAAATTCCCCACATGTATATATTTTTAACCTCATACGCCCCTCCCGTAGCATACTTACACCCTTATGGTGCATGTGGCTACTATCACCAACACTTGATTTCAAGTGAGGGGATGAACACCTTGTTGCTTACTAAATAAGGGTAGAGTCAAGCTAGTGATTCGAACAAAAAACAAGCGCTTCGTGGGAGGCACCTCATGCCTATTTTTTTAATTTTGATTTGTTTCATTTCATTTTTGCATCTAGTTTGGTTTTGTGGTTTTCTAACTTTATTTGCAGGATCCTACAGCAAAGAGATGGATGTTCGTGATTGTCTTAACTTGTAGTTATGCTGAAAACCATTGTTGCAGACAACAACTACAACGTAGTTATTGTAACTACGGCGTAGTTATTGTAACTATTGGTTTGTGCTCATGTCATACGGATGTTTATACGGCTGGGAATACTTGAGCCTACGGGGGTCACACACGTATACACTTAGATATCACTCTATTGGTATATATATGATAATATAAGTGTATATTTATTATATATGTATTAATACTCGATTAATGTATATAATAATATAAGTGTATATTTATTATATATATTAATATTCCAACGATAGAATACTAACGGTTGTTAATTAGTTCGTTTACGAATAATTAACTATAAGGCTTTTAATTAATGTGTAATTAAAAGTAATTATACATAAATATTAGAAAAGTCAAAAAGTCAACACCAAGGGTGTGTTTGGTACTTTGGGCCAGTTATGGTGAAAGAAAAAGGAAGGACCAAAAGTGTCAAGATTAGGTAGCTTTTTCCCAAAGCTATGTAACCTTAATCCTAACACTATAAATAGGGGATCCCTAAACCTCATTATGATATTCCATCCTTTCTTCTTCTTCTCTTGTGTAATTCGAATGAAACAAACACCCTTTAAGGTTTTGGTTTTTTCGATTACTTTTTAAGTTCTTCGTACATTGGTTCGTGGAACTAGCATTCGGGTGGTATTAGTTAACGTGTAGTGTGGATACACGTAGAGGTTACTTATTTTAGTAACTTGGAAGGTTTCGGTGTCGCATGGTATTTATAGATACACATGCGTATACAGAAGAAGCTTCGGTTCTTCAGGTAGCTTAATTGCTATTCGGTATGTTTTTCATTTTATGTTTTATGTTAGTTATAAGTGTTATATGAGTTTATTTACGCTGCGTAGCTCGTATAATATTAATGTAATATTAGGTTATTTTAGATAACGATTTCCAACAGTGGCATCACGAGCCAAATCATATAGCTTTATAATTACATAAAAAACAGTAAAAAGATGTAAAAAAAATGCATATTTGGTGTATATTTCTTGCTTTTTATGTGAAAATTTATTTTAGAAATTTATTTAATGAAATATATTCCTCTTAGTTATCACATAAAATATGGAAATAAAATATGCTGCATATTTTGTGAATATTTTTTTCCTTTTATTTGAAATCTTATTCAGAAAATTATTTAGTAAAATATATTTGCCGTAAATATCACATAAAATATGAAAACATGAATATTTACTTGCCTTTTTATGTGATATCTAATTTGGGAAATTATTTAGTGAAATATATTGTCCTAAATATCACCTAAAATAAGGAAACAAAATATGTCAATATTTTTACATTATTTTAGATATATTTTAGCTTATTTATTGCTTATAAATTGTCAACCATGAATTAGGTGCATGTAAACCATGATTACTAAGCTAAATATATCTTGTATGCATGCTTGTTTATTTGGTATGCATGAAATCTTTGCTACGTGAATTAACTAATTGCAAAATATGGGAAGACTTTTGTTGAATTCTTGTTTAATTACGTGCATTGATTGTGTTTACTATGGTTAATTGTTTGAATTGGTTTTGCTAGTTTATATATATATATATATATATATATATATATATATATATATATATATATATATATATATATATATATATATA
>BQNB010011704.1:37134-79275 GCA_026074375.1 Tanacetum coccineum | reverse complement strand
GACCCATTTTGATTTTATAGCTAACGAATCCCTTTTCTAAACTTTTGTTACGTTAGAACATCTTATTTTAGCTTATTCTAATAAGCTATAACCTGCAAATATCATTTGGAATCTTAAAATAACCTTGCATGGCTTTTTGGACTTGTTTTGCAAAAGTTTCCATGCATAGGGGTATATATCGTAACTTTCTGAAATTTATAACTAAAAGGGCTGAAAATGTCATTTTCTTAAATTTATAACTATAAGGACCTATTTTGCCAAGTTTCAAAGTTAAAGGTTTAAATTATATATACTTTATATATAAAGGACTAAACTTGTAAAAGTTTATAAACTAGGGGTATATATTGCCAATTTTGCAAACTTATAAAATATTATATTTATACTACATGACCTCTGAATTATGATGGCCCAAACAGTGATACGATATTTCCATAATAAATCCAATCAAAATGATATTTCATTATGACTTAGAACATATCCAATCAAACTAAGACTTGATATATTACCCAGGTTGTGTGACAAAGCCGTTATTTTCATTTCATATACTTTTGCCATCAATCAGATTTCCCTGTACTATAAAGTGAGTTCATAGCCTCGCATTCAATCTTTTAAATGTTTTATAAACCCACGAGGGGGATACATGCTATAAACCATGAATGCAAGTATTTTTCTGTATGCTATCCTGATCCATTATTGCCTAAGTCCCTACTTTTACCATTAAGTCCCCACTATCATGAACCGTTAATTACTCGTCGGGGTAAGCGCGGATGCTGTGAATAGATCTATCTGGGACTGGACTCCCCGTTGGTGTACCTATACTGTCGGTAACCAATAGCACATATTTGAATAACTTTATGGGTGTTTTGGCAAAATACTTACTGGGGCAATTATTTATGGTTATTTATTAACCTAAGGCTCCGGTTTCATGTGCTTAGGGCAATAATACTATTTTTCATGATAATTGTATGTGTTGTAATTATTACAAACTATGGGTGTATAACAACGTAACCCACTTTTGAACTTGTATTCAAACTACTTTACTTAAACCTATGAATTTCACTCAACCTTTGTGTTGACTTTTTAGCATGTTTATCTCAGGTAATTGACCAACTTATAGCACAGAGTGGCACGGACTTGAAGATGGCTAGACTGTTATCATTCAAACTTTATGTTTTTAGATATTGGTACCTCACTTTTTGTAAAAACTCTGATGAATAAATGAATGATAACTAAATTTTCCAAAAACCTCTCTTTACGATTTGTTTTCTATGATTATGACTGTTGTACTATGAAATAATACCCCAGATTAGCTTCCGCTGCTATATGTATAAAAATGGGGGTGTTATAATTATGCACTCATGGCTTTCTTATCTTTAAGTCCTGACTCAGAGGTATCCAATGATTCTATTTGTTCAAATCCTCCTGTGCCACTACATTTCCGAATACTTTCAGACAGCACTCACCATACACAAACACACTAAAACTCAAACTCACAACTGAATAATTAACTACACTCCAAGGATTATGTTTAAATCATAACGAAGTTCTCTCCAACCATCCTACTTCTGAGAAAGAGGATTGCAATAAACCTCAAAACTTTCCCGCCATTAATTCCGCATCTCAGACATATGTACTATCATCACCAGGTAAAACTCTAATTCTAGCACCAAACTTCATTAGGCGTAGTTTCAATAGCATCACCAACTCTTCACCTTTTTCATGTATGACCCCACATGACGAGATTGCAAAGCAATTTATGCTAAAGAATCCCTTATACCACCACCAACTATTATTGCGTCTCCAACCTCAAGAATTCTTTCTTCCTGAGGGATTATTATCACCTAAGAAACATAACCGATCATCCTCCTCTACTTTTGCCCTACCTCAAAAATTTGAGATGGGAGAAAGCTCTCGTAAGACAAGTGTAGAACGTCACGAGGAACAAATTGAGGAAATCTTGAATCACTTAGATAAGCTCTCTCTCGACCGCATTGAGCACATAGAAGACAAAATATAAGGTCTTGGAAAAGGTCGGGTGATCATACAACAAGACTTTCGACAATTTGGAGGCTAACTCCAACAAGCTCGTGCTCAAATACTAAACTTCAAAAGAACAAATGGGAAATAACCATAAGATTTCTCTAGCTCGCTTTAGGATTACTGATCTAGAACAAATCATCAAAGAAATCCAAGTCCGTCACCAAGCAGATAAGAAGAGTCTTCTGAATGCAATCTATGAACTCAAGAACAATCAGGAAGGACCATCGAACTATTAGATTAGATCCTAGTTATAGCTTATGTTAGAACCTAGCCACGAGATGTGTGGTATAAATAAAAACACTTGTCAAATCTTAACTATGTATAGTACAAAGGCAAGTTGTTCTTAATATAATACAATGGCAATCCCGTTCTACCTTGTTGTTTCATAATACCGACTTATCTCTCTTGCATCAGCATCTCTGTCATCATCATTATGAATCGTACCATGACTTCTAAATAAATCGTAGATACTTATTTGATATGAATTATCTATAATTTCAATATCACCATTGTTAAAAATGCTTAAAGTTCAAAAATAAGCATTGCATTTTTAAGCATTGCATTTCTAAGCATTTCAAATAAGCATTACATTTTTAAGACTTGTGATATTATTCTTATTACGTGTTGTATTATGTTGATATAATGCCTCCCAAAAGGACGTCAACATCTGAAGCACATGTCAGACCAAGCTTGCCATTAAAGAACTAGTTGCTGACAGTGTCACTGCAGCTCTGGAAGCACAAGCTACAACAATGGCAGGTACTAGTAATCCCAACAGGAACACCGGTCCTACTGGAACTCCTATAGCAAAAACAGGAAACTACAAAGAATTCATAAGCTGTCAACCTTTCTACTTCAATGGTACGGAAGAAGCAATTGGCCTCATCCGCTGGTTTGAATGAACCGAATTAGTATTCTCTCGAAGCAAATGTGCCGAGGAAAACAAAGTAACATGTGCTACTGGTACCCTTACTGATGATGCCTTGTCCTGGTGGAATGCATACGCCCAACCTATGGGAGTAGATCAAGCCAATCAAATCACCTGGACTGAGTTAAAGAGGCTCTTGACAAACAAGTATTGTCCTCGAACTGAAGTCAGAAAGATGGAAGATGAACTTTACAATCTGACTGTAAAGGGAAATGATCTCAAACCTTACGTTAGAAGATTCCAAGAATTAGCAGTCCTATGCCCGAACATGGTACCAAACACCGAGAAACTCCTGGAAGCCTTCATCGGAGGGTTACCTAGAAGTATTGAAGGAAATGTTACCGCCTCGAAGCCTCAAACTTTAGAGGAAGCCATTAACATAGCCCAAAGGCTAATGGATCAGGTAACAAAGCATACTCTAATACAAGTATCAAGTGATCATAAACGAAATTTTGACGACAGAAGAACTTTCAACAACAATAACAACTACCGCAACAATAACAACTACCGCAACACCAACACCAACAACCACTACAACAATCACCAACCACAACAGAACCGAAGGCAAGAAGCTGCCAAGGCTTATGCTGCCACTCCTGCTGAGAACAATAGGTATGCCGGAAACCTCCCATTATGTAGAAAATGTGATCTCCATCACACCGGACCTTGTACTGTTAAGTGTAATACTTGCAACAAGGTGGGCCATTTGACCAAGAACTGCCGAAACAAGAGGCCAGCCACTGGAAGTAATCAACTACCAGTGACTGTTATTTGTCATGCCTGTGGAGAAAAAGGGCATTATACAAATCAGTGCCGAAAGACCAACATCAATGCCTAGGGAAGAGCCTACATGCTAAGGGATAGGAATGCTCATTAAGACCCGAACGTAGTTACGGGTATGTTTCTCCTAAACCAGCATTTAGCTAGAGTATTATTTGATTCTGGAGCCGATAAAAGCTTCATATCCACATCTCTTGCCTCTATGCTAAATATCCTGCCTATTACAATAGATACCTTTTACGATATCGAAATGGCTGACGGAAACCTAGTAAGTACAAACACCGTTATCCAGGGTTGCACCCTAACCTAGCTAAATTAATCTTTCAAAATTGATCTCATGCCGATTAAACTCGGTAGTTTTGACGTTGTCATCGGTATGGACTGGTTGTCCAAATATTATGCCAAAATTCTCTGTGACGAGAAAGTCATTCACATTCCTATTGAAGATGAAACTTTGATCATTTGAGGTGACCGAAGTAAGACCCGACTAAATCTTATATCTTGTATAAAAACTAAGCAATACATATCCCAAGGTTGTCAAGTTTTCATGATCCAAGTAACGGAGAAGAAGAAGTCAGACGAGAAGAGATTAGAAGATATTCCCGTAGTTAGAGAATTCCTAAAAGTTTTTCCTGAAGATCTACCTGGCCTCCCTCCCGTTCGCCAAGTAGAATTCCAAATAGATCTAATTCCCAGAGCAGCACCTGTAGCCCGTGCACCTTATAGATTAGCTCCCTCAGAAATGCAGGAACTATCTAACCAACTTCAAGAATTGTCAGACCGAGGTTTTATACGACCAAGTACTTCACCCTGGGGAAAAAGAAAGACAGATCTTTCAGAATGTGTATTGATTACCGGGAGTTAAATAAACTTACCGTAAAGAATCGTTACCCATTACCCAGAATCGATGACTTATTCGACCAACTTCAAGGTTCGAGTGTCTACTCAAAAATCAACCTAAGATCAGGTTATCATCAACTGAGAGTGAGGGATGAAGATATTCCTAAGACTGCTTTCAGAACAAGATACGGACACTATGAATTTCAAGTTATGCCATTTGGTTTAACTAACGCACCTGCTGTATTCATAGATCTCATGAACCGCGTATGTAAACCATACTTGGACAAATTCGTAATAGTATTCATCGATGATATTCTCATCTACTCTCGTAACGAAGAAGAATATGCAAATCATCTGAGAATAATCTTAGAATTACTCAGAAAAGAGAAACTATATGCCAAGTTCTCTAAGTGTGATTTCTGGATCTGCATGGTGCAATTTCTTGGACACTTAATTGATAGTCAAGGACTTCATGTTGACCTCGCCAAGATTGAAGCAGTTAAGAACTGGGCATCTTCCACTACACCTATAGAAGTTCGTTAATTCTTAGGACTCGCCGACTATTACCAAAGATTCATCCAAGGTTTCTCAAAAATTGCAAAGCCTTTGACTAAATTAACCTAGAAAAACAAGAAGTATATCTGGGAAAAAGATCAAGAGATGGCTTTCCAATTCCTAAAACAAAAACTTTGTGAAGCTCCAATCTTAGCATTACCAGAAGGACACGATGACTTTTTCGTTTACTGTGATGCATCTCTTCAAGGTCTGGGAGCAGTACTAATGCAAAAAGAAAAAGTCATTGCATATGCGTCCCGACAACTCAAGCCTCACGAAGAAAACTACACCACTCATGATCTTGAATTAGGAGCAGTCATATTCGCTCTTAAAATTTAGAGAAACTATCTATACGGTATAAAGTGTACAGTTTTCACTGATCATAAAAGCCTTCAACATATTCTTCATCAGAAAGAATTAAACATGAGGCAACGCTGTTGGTTAGAATTACTTGCAGATTATGATTGTGAGATCCGCTACCATCCTGGAAAAGCAAATGTCGTAGCAGATGCCTTAAGCCGAAAGGAACCACTCCGAATCAGATCATTGATCATGACCCTTCACCCAAAATTACCAACTTAAATCCTCGAAGCTCAAACCGAAGCAATCAAGGAAGAAAACATCAAAGCCAAAAACCTACGAGGGATGTGTAGGATCCCTAGATCATTCCATGGATGAAAAACACAAGATCAATGGCAAATGAAAGATTAAACATTAAAGAACTTTTCTCAGGCTCTGTGTTGATAAATCCTCACGGATTGATCGAATGGATAGAGACAAAGTGAAGAGGATGACTACTTGTGACCTCTGTGTAATGATAGTGAAATACATTGTAGAAACATGAGATAGCTGAGGAGTAACGCACGCGATATGAAACCTCACCAACGCGATCAAGAATTCTCAAACGATCATATGAAACGAGGACTAAGTTGCCTTGATACCCAAACGCTGACTCACGTGTAGGTGATACTTTCAAGAAACATGTTCACCCAGGCTGGAACTCTAACGCTCTGCGATGTCTGTCGGGTAATCTTCGGACGAGTTGAGCTTCCTTAAGCTTTTCCTTGGCGACGGCGCCTTTTCATTGTCACCTCAATCATTCCGGACCCTCAAGAATACGTTCACCGACTGCTCACAAACAAATAGGAGCACGACATTTCCTACATACAACATCTCGAAAGGAGCGCATTTAATGTCGTAATGCCAACTTGTTTTTGTAGGCCAAACTCCACTAGGACATATATAGTCATCCAATTCCTGGCCCATTCTAATGACATGAGTAACATATTCCTCTATGTTTGAAATCGTACGGTTCGATGTCCGTCGGTTCAGGATGAAAAGCTGTACTATACTTAGGCTTGTTTCCCCACGCTTTGTAAACCTTTCCAGAAGAGAGTGAAACGGGGATCTCTATCTGACCTACGATGCTGATGGAGTAGTGTAATCGAACAATTTCTTGTTGGAACATTTCTGCTATTTACTAAGGGGTCATCCTTACGATAGGAAAGAAAATGTGCGATTTAGTCAAGCGATCTACAACAACCCAATTAGCATGTACTTCCTCTGAGTCGTGGTAACCTGGTAACAAAATCCATGGGATAATTTCGTCCACTTCTAAACAGGAATCTTAACGGTTGCAATTAGCCCACTTGCACTGTTGGTGTTCAATCTTAACCTGCTGACATGTTAAACACTTTGACACAAAAGTAGCCACATCGCACTTATTCCATTCCACCATACGTGTTGCTGAGATGTGCTTACATTTCCTCGACCCTGGATGAATCGAAAATGGATAACTATGAGCCTTAGTCATCAAGGCTCTATCCGAAGTGTTAGGATCCTCTGGTTAGCATAATTTAGTACTTCATAAATGCCATCGTCATCAGACGCGAAACTCGGTTCTGCTGATCAATATTCTGAATAATTGCCCCAGATTTCTTACGTTATCCTTCTGAGCTGCCTTAATTGAGAAATTAGGTTAGCTCAACCTCAGACTAGCCAAGAAACCATTTGTCCACGAACACATAATTCGATATCCAATCGCTCAAGGTCACGGAATATATCCTTCTTCCACCTTGTTAACATTTATACAGCGATCATAACCGACTTCCTACTCAAAGCATCAGCGGGGGGGGTGGACACAACATTTGCTTTACCCCGGATGGTATGAATGATGGAGTCCTATTCCTTTCAATAACTCTATACCAACGCCTTGTCTCATCTTAATTCTCGCTGCGTGAGATATTTATTTAAGGCTCTTTATGAACGGTAAAATATCACACGACTTCGCCATAAGGTAGTGTCTCCAAATTTTGAGAGCGAAGGACAACTGCTGGGGGGCGGGGGTTGGGTGCGGGGGGGGGGGGGGGGGGGGGGGGGGGGGGGGGGGGGGGGTTGGGGGGGGTGGGTGGGGGGGGGGGGGGGGGCGGGGGGGGGTGGATGCTAATTCAGATCATGAGTAGGATAGTTAACTTCATTGGGGCTTTAGCTGTCGTGAGGCATAAGGAAATCACTTTCCATGCTGATGAGTACACAGCAAGGACCCTTCTTGACGCATCACTGTAAGAATTGAAATCACCTGAACCAGATGGAGAGTAAGGGAATGGTGAGGAAACAACGTGCTTAGTCTTTCAAAGCTGCTTTTTCGCTCTTCGTTCCAACAAATTCTCGCCCTTTGCATAAGCTTAGTTAAGGGTAAGGCTAATGTGAGAAACCTCTACGAATCGGCGTAATAACCTGCTAATCCAGAAAACTCCAGTACTTCGGTCACAGGTGTCGGTCTTGGCCATTTGGTGATAGCCTCAACCTTCGCGGATCCATCGTAATTCTTCTGTGAACAATGTGACCAGAAATGCCACCTTACTAAACCAAAATTCGCACTTGAGAAAACATGGCCTATAATTTCTCCTGTCGTAAAATTGTAGAATAGTGCGGAGAAGCTCCTCGTGTTCTTCTTTAATTAGAGAAGACCAGAATTTCATCAATGAACACGATGACGAACTTGATCCAAGAATTCATGAAAAACTTCGGTTATCTAGTCCATAAATACAGCTGGAGAATTCGTGAGACCAAAAGGCATAACCAAGATTTTATAATGACCATAACGTGTGCGGAAAAGCCGTTTGGAAATGTCTTGCTCTTTCACTCGCATCTAATGGTAAACCGATCGTAAATCAACCTGGGAAAAATGGTTAGCGCCTGAAGCTGATCAAATAAATCATCGATTGGAGGAAGGGGGATAACGATTTACGAATGGTGATCTTGTTCAATTAACGGTAGTCATACATAATTCTTGCTACGTCCTTCTTTTTGAAAAACAGAACCGGTGACCCATGGACGACTGTCAACCCGCAATTTTCGACATTTTTAAATTACGATTTTTACCCTTGGACTTTTCTGGTTCCGATTTGACTTTGATTTTGACCTTTTTACGGTTCACATAAAAATGATTACGCGTAGCCGGTAAAATTTTGAACTCAACTGTTACCAAACCAAAAATTAATTAATTTATATTTAATATCCTTTTTATTTTAAATCAATAAATATTTAATAAATTATTTAACTTTTATTCAAA
This sequence comes from Tanacetum coccineum, assembly GCA_026074375.1. Classification (NCBI taxonomy): domain Eukaryota; kingdom Viridiplantae; phylum Streptophyta; class Magnoliopsida; order Asterales; family Asteraceae; genus Tanacetum; species Tanacetum coccineum. The sequence goes on along the minus strand of BQNB010011704.1, from coordinate 70,558 downwards.
AGCGGTTATTTTAAAACACAAATGTTCAAATTAAAGTTTTAAATTTTACGGACAAAGGTTACCCGAGAGACCAAACGGTACCAAATAAATAATAATGATTTTTAAATACATTATATAAAAACATTTATAAAATATAATCAAGTAAATACTCGTTTTTATCAGAAAAATGATTGGAAACAAATGAGCAAGTTTGTTGTTTTAATTTTCCGTTAAGTACCTCAAACGAGTCCGAACCAATTTTATAAGAGTTACTAAATGTTACATTTTTGGTACCTGTGAAATATTTACACCATCAACCCTAAACTATTATACATATTTCATTTCATTTTATAACTTTATTATATATATAAAATTTATAAACACATAAATCATTTCTTACAAAAAAATATAACACACACACACACTCAAACATCATCTCCCTCCTCCCATTAGGGTTCGGCGGCCATCACCGGAATCGGCGCGCCCCCGCTTCCGGCCAAACCTACGACCCACAAGACGCGGACACAGTGGTGCCTCAGCCGCCTCATCACCATCTCCCCACACTCTCCCGACCCGGAATCTTCGTATCCCATTAGCATACACACCCATCTCCGCGCCCCTCCACACACAGCACCTTCACACAACTCAACAAACACACACACAACATCACGCCATGCTACTACCCTACAATATACATCATCCTGACATCATTCCATCCCACCATAACACCAGCGCTGCCATATCAACCGTCACCCTTCACCACGCCATCAACCACGACATCTTCATTCATCTCCTCTTCACAAATCCACCCAAGCCGCCACAGCTGTCGCGGCTCAGCCACCGAAACCACCACCACCTTCACCTCTCTTTTATTATTTTCTTCTTGAGTTGGTTGGTTTTTAATTTTTGTAAAAACTTATAATAAATTTGTGTGGTTTTATTTATTAACTTTATTTTATTTTTCTTGTTGCTTGATTTAATTTCGGGGATGTTTGTTTCGGCGTATTAACAGCCTTAAGGGGCGTTTGTTTCTGCGTTTTATGGCCTTAAGAGGGTGTTTGGATATGTGGTTAACACCCATATGGGGTGCGTTTGGGACAGCAGCACCATTAGGGTGCGTTTGGGTTAATAAAACCTTAATAAGGGGTTGTGTTTGGTTTTACTTGTTCTTTTGTTACTTGTCGATTTCGTATATATGTATATATTGAAACACGCGGATAAATTGCAACATAGTTTTGATTTAGTGGAAAACGTTGAAATTTGATAAATATGGAAACGTCGTATAAACGACTAGGTCATGCCGAAATTTATAAAAATTTATATACTTAGTATTATTCGTTTAACACTCTTATTATTTTGGAAACCCGATAAAGAGGATTAAATCATAGTCTTAAGATTTTTATTTGAAATGATACAATAAAGTGGTAAATAAACGAAAACTATACTTTTATAAACAAAACAACTAGTTTAGTTGAAACGCGCAGCGAAACACTAATATATATAACATTATTTTATAATTCAAATAAATAAAATAATAAGTTTTGTAAAAACTTTAAAAACGTCCTTTATTCAATTCGTAACTTTAAAACGTGTATTTACTTTTACGCAATAAACTTTTATTAATTTATTGGGACTTGAATACGCGTCGAATTTATATTTTTCCATTATTTTTTAATCACGTTTCTTATATCAATACTTGTGAAAGTATGTATTATATTACGATTTTCCTTTTGAATGTTTGTTTAATTATATACTTCACCATATGAATTATATAATTGTTCATTTTTCATATGTAATATATATACGGAATATATTACATACTTTGCGTGTGTTTTTCGATTTATTTTATTTAACCAACCACCGAACTCATCCAACTTGAAACCCAAATCCCTTATCAACTAGTCGCGTTGATGTACTCATCCATCGAAAACCCAAATTCCTTATCCTAAACTAGTGGGATTTAGCCGTTAAGTTAAGTTGCAACTCCTTGGTCAAGCCGTTCCGTTCTCCGTTTGTGCTGTGCTTATTATTTGCATTTCTGCTAGTTGCTCTGCAACCTCAAGGTGAGTTCATAGCCCCACGTTTTACTTGTTTTATATTTACCTTATTACTTTTGGGGTGAGAAACATGCTTGTTTACAAACTTGATTACTTCACTGAATTTCAAACTCGTATACGTTGATTACAAACTTGTTACATGATTGATATCACACTCGTTTTTACTTATGGATATAAGTACTTTAAGCTTTTACAAAAACGTTGGATGTTTTTACTGGACACAAGTACTTGCGTGAGATATCCCTGTTTACGTGTTGCCTAAGTTAAGCGTTTAGACCACTACTGCCCCACTTATCATGAACCGTCAGTTTCTTGACTGGAGGACCGGTCAAGGGAGCGCGAATGTTATAAATAGATCTATTGGGACTAATTATCCCTATCGGGTGAGTTGCGCTCACTACACACGGGGAGCTCGATAAACGGATTTTTATACCATGTCGAATGTAGAAGAGTCTGGTCAGTTACCTCGGGGGCTTGTTTCAACCTAGCAATATACTATGCTATAAACGTAATTAGGCTATCGTGTCATGAGCTTAGCGCAACGTAAATACCAACCCATTTTATGTGAAGTTATATCTCCTATTCTGCGCACATACGTTTGAAGTCTTGTGGTCATACTCTTTGGTTGTACGTTTCTGATTACTAAACACTTTTCATAATACTGTGAGTGATGCGTATTTACTTAAAAGTTTTGGATATCGTAAACTGATTTGTTAAATCCTATGTTCCCTCAACTTTATGTTGACCGTTTTAGCATGTTTTTCTCAGGTGCTTATCTTTGGACTTCTTGATGTGCTATGTGGAGTCTACGTGCAATATGATACTCTTTCAAGACTTTTTAAAACATCATACTCGTTGTCTTTTGAAAACCAAATTATGCTTCCGCTACATTTTACAAACGCTTCTGCAAATGTTTAATTTTCTTTCAATATTGTAAAACTTAATTATTTTAAACAATGCAACGAGTTATGATTTTCTAAACGTCCATTAGTGGTCGTTCTCTTGTGCCTTGTGTTCGGATTATGATGACGTCACGCCCTCGGACACGTATTCCGTCCAGGCCCCGTCTGGGGGTGTGACAGATTGGTATCAGAGCCAAGGTTATAGAGAACCAGGTAGATATCTAGGTAGAATATCTAGGTCTGGACTATAACCAGTATGTGATCCTTACGTGCTTTTATGTTATGCCCTTAAGTGTTTTTGCTATGAGCTTACGCTTATCTTTTCTCTGCGGTTATCTTTTCTCTGAGGTTATCTTTTCTTTGCGGTTATCTCTTCTCCGCGGTTTACGTTCGCCTTACGTTTATTCCTCTATTTACTTATATGGAAGTTGTCTATATAAATATTAAACCTTTCTAAGACATTGTGGATGACACAATGGTCTCTAAAATTTGTCTAAGACATTGTGAGCGATGCAATGGTCTCGAGCTTATTTTTACTAACCTTTACAATATCGTATTACGCGAAACCCGGACACGGTTGAGTTTACATGGAATTATGTATGAATCTAAGTTTCACAAGTCTTGTATGGGCGGGACTTGTAACTAGAGGTTTAATATGGTAATTGCTATGTAAACTCGTTCATAAAAGATCTTAATCTTATTTACTTTAACCGTATACTCATCAGCTATTTTGAACTCTATGTCGATCTTCCCTAATTGTTTCTCCCCGTCTCCGAAGACGAGTTTTAAACACTCGTCCCATACTCATTAGAGTGCCTGCATCGTATTTTCATCCACCACCTTGAAGATTTTATGAGTACGCGTATTGCATCAGAAATTATTGAGTAGGCTAATTTATAACCTCTTTAATTGAAAGGATTGGGACGCCTCTTGATTTAAATAAATAAATTGTATAAATTAGTCTATACTTATTCATTTATTCGAATTATTTCATTTCCTTTACCCCGTTCGATTTTGAAGTAAATACCGACGACAAGACAAGGAATGAGTTCTACAAGGATTGAGTGTATTGTAACCCAACGAATTGCTAATGCTATCGAAGCTAATACTGTTTATGAGGAAAGAATCCACATGGCTCGCGACTAAATGGATTAGGTCGTACGCTAGGAAACCAAGGTAGTAAGGGATGACAACAACATAAACGACAAAAGGCCGTGAGAGGTTACATTGCTAAACCAAATTTTAAGGCCGCATAAGTAGCAAAAATTTCCCTTCCACAACAAACGAAGGTTGCACCACACTGGACCATGCACTGCGAAGTGCAATAACTACAAGAATGTTGACCATGTGAGTAGGAATTTATGGACACCCGTTTCGATATTCAACTTAGAGGCCATAGTGGAAAAATTAGAAATCTGAACCGTGTGAACCGTATTTAGGAGGTTAAAACTTGTTGGAGCTCTAACACCATCAAAGATAACGTTGATGTTTAAGGAAGAGATTTTCCCTTATCTAGTGAAACCTAAATAGACTTAGACTGAAATATCTAAGAGTTTTACACTAGTACTTACCTGTGAATTTCGTGTATTGTGTGGTTTTTCCTAAATCATTTGTTCAATTTGTGTCATGACGATTTTGTCAGTTACACTTCACATCTCTAATAAATATATGTAAGTTGCTCCTCGAGTCTGTTACCGCTTTACAACCCATCTCATTATATTTATGTAAACTGTCTTACTGTTATTAACTAAGTGGCTGGTATCCTATGAACTATTTTAGGGTCGTCTTATAAACCTAGTTATCGCGTAGGAAAACTATTTTACCAAAGTTTTAAAACCTTTTGTTATAGTTCTTGTTTATTTTAACACCTTATAAACTATTTTGATATCATTCTGTGAACCGTTTTGTCAACATTTTATAATTATTCTACCATTACCTCATAACTTATTTGAGTATAAAAAAAAAAAAAAAAAAACCAACTCGTTTTCATTTTAAAACATAATTTACGGTTAATTATAAACCCTTTGCTATCCTATTATAAATTATTTTGCAGATATCTTACAGACTATTTTCGTGTCACCTCATGAATTATTTCGTTGTTATTTATAAACTATTTCGCTGTCAATTTATGAAATATGTCGTCAACATCTTATGAGTTACTTCGTGTCTTTTATAAACCATTATGTTGCCACTTTATAAATTATTGGGTTGTCAACTTGTAAACCGTTTGTTACCATTACATTATAAACCGTCACGTAACTTTCTCGTAAACTATTTTTGTTATCGCCACATAAAACATTTCCCGTTATCTTACAAAATATCTTGCGTTGTTATATAAACAACCCTGTTTTCATTACCACGAACTGTTTTGCTAACTTATAAACTATATCGTTTATACAATATAAGATTTTTTTATATATAACATTAATTTGACGAAATGAGCATTTTATCGTTTGTTCCTAAATTATGCATAGCCTGATCACCTATGGATAATTCAGGAAGGACCATGCTATGCTGGGAGTAGTCACTATAAAATTTTGTCAAATTACCCTTGCTTTTCATTTCTATTTTCTTTCTTTTCCCTACATTGTTAACGAGATTATATTGCACTTGTATTTTATTAATATTTTGCGTGCGTTTTCATGAGTCGTGTCGGTCACGTGTATTGGTATTCGTAAGCATCATAACTAAGCAGCGTTTCTACTACCTTGGTATTATAGAAAATCACATACCTTAGCGAGAGACTAAATCATGCTATCGGTAGTCATGAAAATTAAGATTGAAAGGTCTAAGTTGTAACCGAGCATATCACTTTGAGGATTATAATCAGAGAACTAGAGAATTTTCCTTCAATATACTTAATTTTGTGAGTTAGACTCACGCAAATTTGAGCTTCTCTTAACGACAAAACTCTTTGATGGGACCTGCAATTGAAAGTAAAGGACAGAATTATTGCATGTGCATGGAACCTAGTTCTAGAAGCCTCACCTCCGCTGAGTTTAGCTCTTAAGTGGCATTGTCCCATCTACCGCAGACATTAAGGACTATGTTGAGTTAGCCGACGGAAAGAATATAGAAGTTGGTACTATCATTTGAGATTGTACACTGAACTTTCTGAACCATCCATTCAATATGACATGAGTATGAACTCGAACCCGACAATCACCGGAATCCGTTAAAAAGATTAGAAACACGATCGTGTCTTACCATTCAACAGAACTTTAAGACCTCACTTAGACTACCTTATCTCATTCTTAAAATTTTTACTCTTGCCGTTACGAAACCTTGCGATCATAAACTGTTTTGGAGTTACCCCCCTGAATGTGCGCTTTGAGCTCTATGGATTTGATGTTATTCATCGAACTAACGTGAATACGATATTTCGTCACGTATCACTGAGCTTTCCGTGAGTCCTCCATTGTTGTCCTTTATTTTGGGGATATTGTTCTTCATAATGTCACTCTCCATATCCATCTACTGTTTGTTTTAGTTACTGTTGCTGTGTATTCTTATACTTTTGATTCATGACTCTTATGTTTGTGCTATGGTTTTTTTTAAATGATTCTAAAATATTTTAATTAAAGTTTTTGATGATTTCGAGATATATAAATTGTTCTTGATGAGAGGATGTGAGGAATGTGAGTTGCAACAAGATGGCCGATAAGGTTTTGCTTGGAATTATAGTGAATTTTGTGATGTTTTGACGTAAGAGAATTTGGAATTGTTTGGAAATATTGTGGCTTATGGTCAAAGTCAAGTTTTAAATGAGGGTAAACGGACGTTTAAAAAAAATGTCTCGAAAGGTTTGATTAAGTGTCGAAAGTTTTTGAACATATTCGTGGAGCTTCTTTAATATCAAAACGAAGGTTAGAATTTTTCTTAAAATGATAAGTCGTTGTCGTTGGTCATTTCTAAATATAGCAACACTTTATATATATATATATATATTTTTTGCAAGCTAAGTATTTTGGTGAAACGATAGGGTCTCAATAGTTCGTTTTTGGAAGATATAGAAACGATTAAATTAGGGGATGCTATTAACGTCCAGAAATTAAAACCGTCCTAAAATGAAAATTTTCTATAAATAGTAACTTTTCGTAAGAACGTCGTAACATCTTTATAAACTTGAGAAGTCGTAAGAATACATTTTGTTGACAAAACTAAAGCACAAAACATTATATGTTTTCCTTTTCATTACTAAACGTGGTGCAACGTTCCGTTATTATTATCTTATTTTCCATCTTCGAGATCCTTTATTAAGTCGCGATTAGAGCCGTTCGGTTTACTTTTATTCGCTCCTTTGTTTAGGTGAGTTGAGGTCACGATACCTCTCATACTTTTCTAAGTAAGTTAAATACTTACCATCTTTTTAGCCTCGTTCGTTATTAATCACGTCCCTTACAGATATCTCTGCTCTAAAACATTTAAACCCTTATACAGACATACCCACGCGTCTACACTTTCTCCTTTGATGTTTTCACTATCAATAGACTTTCCTTATAACATGTTATATCAACCACAAAACTTGTAATGATATTTTTCTAAAATACTCAAGTTAATGAATTAAATAACCTGGTCAAACTTAGCCAAAAATTTTGTATATTAAGAAGTGTCAAAACATTGAATTTTGCTGAATAAAATTCTCAACGCCATGTTTAAAAGGATCTTGTTAAATCTTAAATATGTTCCTAATCACACAATAGCGTTAACAAAAATTTCGGGGGAATTCCCGGGACGGGATTCTTTAAGGGGTAGGTATGTCAACACACCGCAATGTTTCGACATTTTAAATGACCATTTTAACATTTACTTTTTGTTTGATTGACTTTTGACTTTTTGACCTTTTTACGGTCACATAAAAATGATTACCGCGTAGCCGGTAAAATTTTGAACTCAACTCGTACCAACCCAAAAATAATTAAATTTATATTTAATTATCACTTTTTATTTAATAAAAATAGTTAATAAATTATTTAACTTTTATTCAAAAGCGGTTATTTTAAAACACAAATGTTCAAATTAAAGTTTTAAATTTTACGGACAAAGGTTACCCGAGAGACCAAACGCGTTTTGTCTCTCGGGAACCTTTGTCCGTAATTTTAAAACTTTAATTTGAACATTTGTGTTTTAAAATAACCGCTTTTGAATAAAAGTTAAATAATTTATTAACTATTTTTATTAAATAAAAAGTGATAATTAAATATAAATTTAATTATTTTTGGGTTGGTACGAGTTGAGTTCAAAATTTTACCGGCTACGCGGTAATCATTTTTATGTGACCGTAAAAAGGTCAAAAAGTCAAAAGTCAAATCGGAACCAAAAAGTCAAAGGGTAAAATAGTAATTTAAAATGTCGAAAATTGCGGGGTGTGACAGTACCTACCCCTTAAAGGAATCCCGTCCCGGGATTCGATTTTTGTTAACCTATTGTGTGATTAGGAAAATATTTAGGATTTAACAAATCCGTTTTTAATATGGCGTTGAAAATTTTATTCAGCAAAATTCAATGATTTGACACTTCTTAATATACAAAATTTTTGGCTAAGTTTGACCAGGTTATTTAATTCATTAATATGAGTATTTTAGAAAAATATCATTACAAGTTTTGTGGTTGATATAACATGTTATAAGGAAAGTCTATTGATAGTGAAAACATCAAGGAGATAAGTGTTAGTACGCGTGGTATGTCTGTTAAGGGTTTAAATGTTTTAGAAGCCGAGATATCTGAAGGACGGTGATTAATATTTGAAAGAGGGCTAAAAAGATGTAAGTATTTAACTTACTTAGAAAGTATGAGGAGGTATCGTGACTCAACTCACCTTAAAACAAAGGAGGAGAATAAAGTATAACCGAACGGCTCTAATCGCGACTTAATATAGATGCGTCGTAGAATGAGAAATAATAATAATAATAACGGAACGTTGCACACAACGTTTAGTAATGAAAAGGAAAACCATATATGTTTGTGCTTTAGTTTTGTCAACAAAATGTATTCTTACGACTTCTCAAGTTTATAAAGATGTTACGACGTTCTTACGAAAAGTTACTATTTATAGAAAATTTTCATTTTAGCCGAATGTTTTAAAATGTAGGGTTAATAGCATCCCCTAATTTAATCGTTTCTATATCTCTAAAAACGAACTATTGAAATCCTATCTTTTAACCAAAATACTTAGCTTGCAAAAAAATATATATATATATATAAAGTGTTGCTATATTTAGAAATGACCAACGACAACGACTTATCATTTTTAGAAAAATTTCTAAACCTTCGTTTTGATATTAAGAAGCTCCACGAATATTTTCAAAAAAACTTTCGTACACTTAATTAAACCTTCGAGGAATTTTTTTTTAAACGTCCGTTTTACCCTCATTTAAAACTTGGACTTGACCATAATGCCACAATATTTCCCAAACTATCCAAAATTCTCTTACGTCAAAACCAATCAACAAAATTCACTATAATTCAAGCATAACCTTATCGTCATCTTTGTTGCAACTCACAATTTCACTTCCTTCATCAGAACGAATTTATTTATCCGAAATCATCAAAAATTTTTTCTTTATTTTAAAAATTTATTCATTTAAAAAAAATCATTAGCACAAACCATATGGAGTCATTGAATCAAAAGTATAAGATATACACAGCAACAGTAACTATTCAAACAGTGATGGGAATGTGAGAGTGGACATTTTGAGAAACAATATCCACAGAATAAAGGTCAACAAATGGGAGGAGCTCACGAATGAGCTAGGTGATTACTGACGGAAATATCGTATTCAGTCGTTAGTTCGAGGATAAATAAAAATCCATTAGCTCAAAAGCGAACAAGTCGGTTAAACTCCACCAAACAAGTTTTATGATCGCACAGGTTTCGTAACTGCAAGAGTAAAATTTTAAGAATGTGATAAGGTAGTCTAAGTGAGGTCTTAAAGTTTGTTTGTATGGTAAGACACGTGTTGTTTCTATCTTTTTAAAAGATATTCCGGTTTGATTGTCGGGTTCGAGTTCATACTCATGTCATATTGAATGGATGGTTCGGAAAGTTCAGTTGTACAATCTCAAATGATAGTACCAACTTCTAGATTCTTTCCGTCGGCTAACTCAACATAGTACTTAATGTCTCGGTAGATGGTTATGCCTCTTAAAGAGCTAAACTCAGCGACTGGTGAGCTTCTATGCAAAACTAGGTTCCATGCACTTGCAATAATTCTGTTCCTTTATCTTCATTTGCAGGTTTTTCCCACATCAAAAGTTTGTCGTTAAGAGAATTCATAATTGGCGTTGAGGTCTAACTCACAAAAAGGAAGGTATATGAAGGAAATCTCTAGTTCTCTTGGTTTTAATCCACTTAAAGTGATATGCTCGTTACAAATCTAGAACCTTTCAATCCTGTATTTCCTGGACTACCGAAAGCATGATTTAGTTTCTCTCGGCTAAGGGTATGGTTTGTTTTATCTACAAGGTTGTAGAAAATCTGTCTTAGTTATGATGCTTCGAATACCGATACATACTTGTGACCGCACGACTCAAGAAACGCACGCAAAATATTAATAAAATACAAGTGCAATATAATCTCGTTAACAATGTAGGGAAAAGAAAGAAAATAGAAATGAAAAGTAAGGGTAATTTGACAAAATTTTATAGTGACTACTCCCAGCATAGCATGGTCCTTCCTGAATTATCCATAGGTGATCAGGCTATGCATAATTTAGGAACAAACGATAAAATGCTCATTTCGTCAAATTAATGTTATATATATAAAAAAATCTTATATTGTATAAACGATATAGTTTTAAGTTAGCAAAACAGTTCGTGGTAATGAAAAACAGGTTGGTTTGTTAACAACGCAAATATTTTGTAAGTAACGGGAAAATGTTTTTATGTGGCGATAACAAAAATAGGTTACGAGGAAAGATACGGGACGTTTATAATGTAATGGTAACAAATGGTTTACGAGTTGACAACCCAACAGTTTATAAAGTGGCAACGTACTGGTTTATAAAAGACACGAAGGAGTCATAAGAGTCTGACGACATATTTCTAAAATTGAAGCGAATAGGTTTTATAAATGTCTAAACTAACTAATTCTGAGGTGACACGGAAATAGTTTGTAATGATACTGCAAAATAATTTAATAGGGTAGCAAATAACGAGTTTATAATTTAACTGTAAATTATGTTATAAAAATGAAAACGAGTTGGTTTTAGTAATTTATACTCAAAATAAGTTATGAGTAATGGTAGGGAAAAGTATAAAATGTTGACAATACGTGTTACGGAAATGATATCAAAAATAGTTTATAGAAGGATTGTTAAAATAAAACAAGGAAGTATAGCAAAGGTTTGTTAAACTGGTGGTAAATAGTTCATAACGCGAGAACTGGTTTATAAGACGACCTTTAAAACTAGTTCAATGGATACCAGCCACTTAGTTAATAACAGTAAGACAGTTTACATAAATATAATGAGATGGGTTGTAAAGCGGTAACAGACTCGAGGAGCAACTTACATATATTTATTAGAGATGTGAAGTGTAACTGACAAAATCGTCATGACAACAAATTGAACAAATTGATTTAGGAAAAACCACACCAATACACGAAATTCCAGGTATGTACTAGGGTATAACTTTAGTATTTCAGTCTAAGTCTATTTAGGTTTCACTAGATAAGGGAAAATCTCTTCCTTAAACATCAACGTTATCTTTGATGGTGTTAGAGCTCCAACAAGTTTTAACCTCCTAAATACGGTTCACACGGTTCAGATTTCTAATTTTTCCACTATGGCCTCTAAGTTGAATATCGAAACGGGTGTCCTATAATTCCTACTCACATGGTCAACACTCTTGTAGTTATTGCACTTCATAGTGCATGGTCCAGTGTGGTGCATCTTTCGTTTCTTGTGGAAGGGAAATTCTGCTACTTATGCGGCCTTGAAATTCGGTTTAGCAATGTAAGCTCTCATGACCTTTTGTCGTTTATGTTTGTTGTTGTCAGTCTTAAACCTTGGTTTCCACTAGGTACGGACCTAATCATTTAGTATGCGAGCCATGTGGATTCCTTCTCATAAACAGTATTAGCTTCGATAGCATTAGCAATTCGTTGGGTTACAATACACTAAATCCTTGTAGAACTCATTCCTTGTCTTGTCGTCGGTATTTACTTCAAAATCGAATGGGGTAGAGGAAATAAAATAATTTGAATAAATGAATAAGTATAGACTTATTTATACCATTTATTTATTTAACTAAAAAGGCGTCCCAATCCTTTCAATTAAAGAGGTTATAAATTAGCCTACTCAATAATTTCTGATGCAATACGCGTACTCATAAAATCTTCAAGGCGGTGGATGAAAATACGATGCAGGCACTACATAATGAGTTAGTGTACAGAGTGTTTAAACTCGTCTTCGGAGTCGGGGAGAGATAACAAATTAGGGAAGAACGAATAGAGATCAAAATAGCTGATGAGTATTCGGTTAAAGTAAATAAGATTAAGATCTTTTTTGAACGGGTTGTTTAATAGCAATTTACCATATTAAAACTCTAGTTACAAGTCGCCCATACAAGTACTTGTGAAACGTAGATCTACATATTCATGTAAACACAACCGTGTCGGGTTTCGCGTAATACGATATTGTCTTAAGGTTATGAAAATAAGCTCGAGACCATTGTGGCATTCGCTCACAATGTGCTTAGACAAATTTTAGAGACCTTGTGTCATCACAATGTCTTAGAAAGTTTAATATTATATTAGGACAAACTTCAATATAAGTAAATAGAGGGAATAAACGTATAAGGCGAATCGTAAACCGCGGAGAAGAGATACGCAAGAAGATAACCTCAGGGGGGGAGGGGGGGGGGGGGGGGGGGGGGGGTAGGAAAGGGGGTGGGGGGTGGGGGGGGAGAAGGGGGGGGGAGAAGGGGGGGGGGGGGGGGGGGGGAGAAGGGGGGGGGGGGGGGGGAGAGTGGGGGGGGAGAAGGTGGGGGGGGGGGGGGGGAGGGGGGTGGGAGAGAGGGGAGAAAAGGACGCATAGGAAAAGATAATCGTTATGCTCATAGCAAAAACACGTATTAAGGCAATACTATTAAAAGCACGTAAGGTTCACATACTGGTTATAGTCAAGACCTTGATATTCTTACCTAGATATCTACTGGTTCTCTATAAACCTTGGCTTGATACAATCTGTCACAACCCCCCCCAGACGGGGCCTGGACAGAATACGTGTCCGAGGGCGTGACGTCATCATAATCCGAACACAAGGCATGAGAGAACGACCACTAATGGACGTTTTGAAAATCATAACTCGTTGCATTGTTTAAAAATAATTAAGTTTTACAATATTGAAAGAAAATTAAACATTTGCAGAAGCGTTTGTAAAATGTAGCGGAAGCATAATTTGGTTTTCAAAAGACAACGAGTATGATATTTTGAAAAGTCTTGAAAGAGTATCATATTGCACGTAGACTCCACATAGCACATCAAGAAGTCCAAGCTAAGCACCTGAGAAAAACATGCTAAAACGGTCAACATAAAGTTGAGTGAATTCATAGGTTTAAGCAAATCAGTTACGAGTATCCCAAACACGTTTAGTAAATACTGCTTCACTCACAGTATTATGAAAGTGTTTTAGTAATCGAAAGTACAACCAAAGTAGTATGGACACAAGGACTTCAACTATGTGAACAGTTATAGGAGATATAAACTTCACATTAAAATGGGTTGGGTATTTTAGTTGCGTAAGCTCATCGTCACGAAGCTAATTACGTTTATAAGGCATTGTATATCTGCTAGAGTTTGAAACAAGCCCGAGGTATTCTGACCAGACTACCTTCTTACATTCGACATTGGTATATATCCGTTTAGCGGGCATCCCCGTGGGTCGTGAGCGCTACTCACCGGATAGGATAATTAGTCCAATAGATCTATTTTATACATTCGCGCTCCTTGACCGGTCTCTCCTCCAGTCAAGAAAACTGGACGGTTCATGATAAGTGGGGCAGTTGTGGTCTAACGCTTAACTTGAGGCAACACTGTAAACAGGGAATCTCACGCAAGTCCTTGTGTCAGTAAAAACACCAGTTTTTGTCAAAAGTTAATAGTATTTATTCCACAAGTAAAAATGAGTGTGATATCAATCATGTAACAAGTTTTGTAAATCAAGTATACGATTTTGAAATTACACGTGAAGTAATCGAGTTTGTAAACAAGCATGTTTCTCACCCAAAAGTAATAGGTAATATAACACAAGTAAACCGTGGGGCTATGAACTCACCTTGAGGTTGCAGAGCAACTAGCAGAATGCAAAATATAATAAGACAGCCAAAACGGAGAACGGAACGGCTTTGGACCACGGAGTTGCAACTTAACTTAACGGCTAACACCACTAGTTTAGGATAAGGAATTTGGGTTTTCGATGGATGAGTACATCAACGCGACTAGTTGATAAGGGATTTGGGTTTCAAGTTGGATGAGTTTGGTGGTTGGTTAAATAAAATAAATCGAAAAACACACGCAAAGTATGTAATATATTCCGTATATATTACATATGAAAAAAATGAACAATTATATAATTCTTATGGGAAGTATTAATTAATTAAGACAAAACATTCAAAAGGAAAATTAGCATAATATAAATCTTTACAGTATTATATAAGGAAAATGATTAAAATAATGGTTAAGTAATATAATTCGACGCTTTTTCAAAAGTCACCAATTAAATTAATAAAAAGTTTTTGCGTAAAACTAAATACACGTTTTAAAGTTACGAATTAGATAAAAGACGTTTTTAAAGTTTTTACAAAACTTATTATTTTATTTATTAGAATTATAAAATAATATCTTACATATTAGTGTTTCGTTGCGCGTTTTAACTAAAATAGTTGTTTTGTTTATAAAAGTATAGTTTTCGTTTATTTACCAATTTATTGTATCATTTCAAATAAAAATCTTAAGACTATGATTTAATCCTCTTTATCGGGTTTCCAAAATAATAAAAGTGTTAAACGAATAACACTAAGTATATAAATTTTTATAAATTTTGGCATGACCTAGTCGTTTATACGACGTTTCCATATTTATCAAATTTCAACGTTTTCCACTAAATCAAAACTATGTTGCAATTTATCCGCGTGTTTCAATATATACATATATACGAAATCGACAAGTAACAAAAGAACAAGTAAAACCAAACACACCCCTTATTAAGGTTTTATTAACCCAAACGCACCCTAATGGTGCTGCTGTCCCAAACGCACCCCATATGGGTGTTAACCACATATCCAAACGCCCCCTTAAGGCCATAAAACGCAGAAACAAACGCCCCTTAGGGCTGTTAATACGCCGAAACAAACATCCCCGAAATTCAATCAAGCAACAAGAAAAGGAGAATAAAGTTAATAAATAAAACCACACAAATTTATTATAAGTTTTTACAAAAATTTTAAAAAAACCAAACCAATCAAAGAAAATAATGAAAGAGAGGTGAAGGTGGTGGTGGTTTCGGTGGCTGAGCCGCGACA
The DNA here is from genome assembly GCA_026074375.1 of Tanacetum coccineum. Lineage (NCBI taxonomy): Eukaryota > Viridiplantae > Streptophyta > Magnoliopsida > Asterales > Asteraceae > Tanacetum > Tanacetum coccineum. The sequence continues at coordinate 55,098 of BQNB010011704.1, read as the reverse complement.
GCTGTGGCGGCTGGGGTGGATTTGTGGAAGTAGGGAGATGATGATGATGGGTCGGTGGTTGATGGCGTTGGTGGAAGGGTGACGGTTGATGATGGCAGCGGCTGGTGTTATGGTGGGATGGAGATGATGTCGAGGATGATGTATAGGTTGTAGTGGTGTGGCAGTGGCGTGATGTTGGTGGTGTGGTGTTGGTTGAGGTGTGGTGAAGGTGGCTGTGGTGTGGAGGGGCGGCGGGAGAGGGGTGGTGTATGGCGTGAAGGGGATGACGATGATGTCGGGTGGGAGAGTGTGGGGGAGATGGGGTGACGAGGCGGCTGAGGAACCACTGTGGCCGGCGTTTGGGTGGCCGGAGCGGGTGGCGGCGCCGGATTCCGGTGATGGCCGCCGGAACCCTAATGAGAGGAGGGAGATGTTTGTGTGTGTGTGTTATATTTTTTTGTAAAAATGATTTATGTGTTTATAAATTTTTATTATATAATAAATTATAAAAATGAAATGAATATGTATAATAGTTTAGGGTTGATGGTGTAAATATTTCACAGGGACCAAAAATGTAACATTTGAGTAACTCTTATAAATATTGGTTCGGGACTCGTTTGAGGTACTTAACGGAAGAATTAAAATACGAAACTTGCGTCATTGTTTTCCAATCATTTTTCTGATAAAAACGAGTATTTACTTGATTATATTTTATAAATGTTTTTATAAAATGTATTTAAAAATCATTATTATTTTATTTGGTTACGTTGGTCTCTCGGGGGTACCTTTTGTCCGTAAAATTAAAATTTAAAACTTTATTTGAACATTTGTGTTTTAAAAATAACGTTTTGGATAAAAATTAAATAATTTATTAAATATTTTTATTAAATAAAAAGTGATAATTAAATATAAATTTAATTATTTTTGGGTCGGTACGAGTTGCGTTCAAAATTTTACCGGCTACGCGGTAATCATTTTTATGTGACCGTAAAAGGTCAAAAAGTCAAAAGTCAAGTCGGACCCAAAAAGTCAAAGGGTAAATTGTATTTAAAATGTAGAAAATGCGGTGTGTGGACAGTCGCCATTGGGGGTTGCACCGGTTTCAGTTTGTCAAAAAGAAGGACTTTGGTAGCATGAGATTTTGTATTGACTACCGTTAATTGAACAAGAATCACCATCGTAATCGTTATCCCTTCAAGAATCGATGATTTAGTTGATCAGCTTCAGGCGCTACAACATTTTTCAGGATTGATTTTCGATCTGGTTACATTAGTTGCGAGTGAAAGGAGCAAGTCATTCCTAAGACTGTTTTTCGCACAGGTTTGGTCATTATAAATTCTTGGTTATGCCTTTTTGGTTCACGAATGTCCAGCTGTATTTATGGACTTGATTGAACCGAGTTTTTCATGTAAATCTTGGACAGTTCGTTCATCGTGTTCATTGATGATATTCTGGTATTTTCTCTAGTCTAAAGAAGTACACGAGGATTGATCTACGCACTATTCTACAGATTTTACGATCAGGAGAAATTATATGCAAGTTTTCCAGTGCGATTTTGGTTGAGTAAGGTGGCTTTCTGGGTCCCATTGTTTCAGCAGATGGATATGATTATTACTATAGGACCGGCGGAAGGTTGAGGCTTATCACCAAATGGCCAAGGACCGACTTCTGTGACCGAAGTACGGAGTTTTATTGGGATTAGCAGGTTTATTACGCCTGATTCGAATAGTGGGTTTCTCCGATTAGCCTTACCCTTAACTAAGCTTATGCGAAAGGGCGAGAAGTTTGTATGGAGACGAAGTAGCGAGAAAAGAGTTTGAGAGCTTAAAGTAGCGTTTGGTTTCCTCACTTATTTCTTACTTTCCATCTGGTTAAGGTGGATTTCAGATTTTCAGTGATGCTTTCTATGATGGGGTCTTGGCTGTGGTACTCATGCAGGCATGGTGGAAAGTGAATTTCCTATGGCCTACGACTGCTAAAGCCCTTGAGGTTTTAACTATCCTACTCATGATTGGGATATTAGCTAGCCAGTTGTCTTTCGCTCTAAGATTTGGAGACATTCCTTTATGGCGAGTCGTGTGATATTTTTACCGATCATAAGAGCCATAAATATATTTCACGCAGCGGAGAATTTAATATGCGGTCAGAGAGGCGTTGGTTTAGAGTTATTGTAGTATTATGTATGGACACCAAAACATGCAGTACATCGGGTAAAGCAAATGTGTGGCTGAATGCTTTGAGTAGGAAGTCGGGTATGATAGCTGGTTAAAGGTGGAAGAAGGGGATTATTGTGATTGAGCGTTTGGTATATCGTATTTGTGTTCGTGGACAGAATGGTTTCTGGGCTAGTCTGAGGGTTGAGCCTAACCTAATTTCTCAGATTAAGGCAGCTCAGAAGGATGACGGAGAAATCTGGGCAATTATTCAGAATATTGATCAGCAGGACCAGTTTGCGTGATGACGATGGCATTTTATGGGTAAGGGTACTAAATTTTGCGTACCAGAGGATCTACATTCGGGAAGCCTTGATGACTAAGGTCATAGTTCTCCATTTTCGATTCATCCAGGGTCGGGTAGATGTATCACGATCTCATGCACAATTTGGGGGAATGGTATGAAGTGCGGATGTGGCTACGTTTGTGTCAAAGTGTTTAAACATGTCAGAGGTTAAGATTGAACACCAACGTGCAAGTGGGCTTATTGCAAACCGTTAGAGATTCCTGTTTAGATGTGGACGAAATATCCATGGATTTTTGTTACCGGGGGGGGGTTTTTTTTTTTGTTTTAAACACCACGGAATCAGAGGAAGTACGATGCTATTTGTTGTTGTCGATGCTTGACTAAATCGGACATTTTCTTCTTTCCGTAAGGGTTACCCCGTTAGTAAATTAGCAGAAATGTTCCACAAGAAATTGTTCGTATACCGGTACTCCATCAGAGATCGTGTAGATAGAGGATCCACGTTTACGTCTCGTTTCTGGAAAGGGTTTACACGAAAGCTTGGGGAAACCGGCTTAAGTTTAGTACAGCTTTTCATCCTTGGACGACGGACAGTCGGAACGTTACGATTCAAACATTAGGGTTATGTTACGTTCATGTGTTTAGAAATGGGCAGGAAATTGGGATGACTATATTGTATAGTGGAGTTTGCCTACATAACAGTTTGGCATAGCGAGCATTAAGATGCGCTCCTTTGGATGTTGTATGGTAGAATGTTGTGCACCTATTTGTGGGGGATCAGGTCGGTGAACGTATTCTTGAGGTACGGAGATGATGAGGTGACTAATGAAAAGGTCGCCGTCGCCAGGGAAAAGCTTAAGGAAGCTAAGACTGTCAGAGAGTTACGCCGAAGACATCGCAGAGCGTTAGAGTTCAGCCGGTGAAAACATGTTTTTTCTTGAAAGTGAGCACCTACACGTGGAGTCAGGGGTTTGGTATCAAGGGCAAGCCTTAGTTCCTCGTTTATAGGATCGTGTGAGATTCTTGATCGCGTTGGTGAGGTTTCTTATCGCTTGGCAGTTACTCCTCAAGCTATTCACCTTGTTCACAATGTATTTCAACGTATCATTACTAGAGGTTACAAGTATCATCCTCTTCACGTGGCTCTTATCCATTCGATCAGATCCGGTGAGGATTTATTCTTACACGGAAGAGACTGAGTCTGTTCCTTAGACCGTTCAGGACAGAGTTATGAGGAAAGACGTGCCATTTTGTCAAAATCCTTTGGAGGAATATTCCCGAGCGGAAGCTACTTGGAGACCGAGGAGGTTTTACGGGACTTCTTTATCCTCATTTTCTTCCATGATCTGGTATGTTCTTTTCAGTCGTATCATGTTTCTAATTCGAGGACGAATTTTTCTTTTAGGGGGGGAGAGTTGTAAAACCTAAAAATCTCCATAAGAGTAAAATTACCAAAATGCCCCTAATGAAAGAAAAATGCATAAAAGCTTAAATATCTCATTTTAATGCTATAAAATTAGAAAATGCAACAACGTACAATTATGAAAATTGTATGTAAGAATAATAATACTTATGTTTTTTATAAGATTATAATATCTTATATTATGCAAGAAAAATAATAAATATTATATATATGTATTTATTAAGCCGAAATTATGTATTTATATACTTATACAATTAATTTAAATACATTAAATCAAGGATAATATTAAGATAATTTTTTTAATAATAAAAATCAGATATTAGTCCATTCAAAGCCCAAAATCTCGGCATTTTTCTTGAGTATATCTTTTATATACATTTTTCATTTGTAAATTTATTTTAAACCAATTTCCGAACCCTAATAAATCATTAGGCGGCACATAAGATTTTTCCAAGGCAAGGAACGATTTTTCTAGGGTTCTTGGAGATCAAGGGAAGCTAGGAAAATTGCTGGTTCATTGGGTTAAGGTGTGGTTTGATTTATGGTACTCAATTGACTCGAAAATCCTTCATAAATTCATAAAATCATCAACAATTGTCAAAGGTATTTTTATAACTCAAGTTTCATCATGTTAATTCAGTATGTTCATGAGAAAAATTATTATGCATGATCTAGGGGTCGATTTAGGTTAATCATGTTCTAAACCCTAATTTTTAGCAAGAAATGAAATCGGCATTTAAATAATTGTTACCAACGATTTTATATTTTTCTCAGCTTGTATATATCATGTATAAGTCAGATAAAATGCTAAATAATTTTTAGAGGAACTCGAAATAATTATTTGGGATTTCATGGTTTTGCCGAATTGTGAAATAAAGAGAAAAAGGAAGAAATAATTGAAAAACGAATTAGGGTTAGGGTTTTTATATTTTTCCCAGGTCCAATACATGCTAATGAATGTATAAAAATTATGTAATTATTTGGGGAAATTTTAATTAGGGTTTTGTGCACTTATTTGTTACCCGATTTGAGTTTTAAAAGTATAAGGGGGTGTTTTGTAATTTCTGAAACTTTGGGGCTGATTTGGCATGTTAATATAATGTATAGATTCTGAGAAAAATAAGTGGAAGGGTATAAATGTCATTTGATAATTATTATGGGTTAAACATGATTAATTATATATAATATATATATAATTCGAATTGTAATTAAAACTGAGGGACTAAAAGTGTAAATTATGAAAAGTACAAGGTATGATCAGTATTAAGTATGAAAATACCATATTTGATATTATAAGGGCTTGTTTTGCAAAAATGGATAATTAAAGATCATGTTTAATTAAATTAATAACTAAAAGGACTAATTACGTAAATTATGTAAGATCAAGGATTTGGATTGTAAATACAGAAATAGAAACCTGCTATTTATAGAAACCTGCTAATTATAGAAACATGCTAATTATGGAAACTTACTATTTATAGAAACCTGCTATTTATAGAAACCTGCTATATATAGAAATCTGCTATTTTTAGAAAGTCTATTTTTGGAAAGTTTAATTATGGAAACTTATTAAATCAGGAAGTTATCATTTATGGAAAGTTAATTAAGGAAAGTCTATTTTTGGAAACTTACTATAATTAGAAGCTGCTATTTTTGGAAGTACCCAATATAACAAGAATACTAATTATGAAACATACTAATCATGGAATATGTTAATCATGGAACGTACTAATCAAGGAATCATGCTAATTATAGAAAGTTACTAAAAATAGAAAGTTACTAAAAATAGAAAGTTACTAAAAATAGAAAGATACTAAAAATAGAAAGTTACAGAAATGGAAAGTAACCTTAATCATGAACAAGTAACTTATATATATGTCCTTTAACATGTAGATCGCATTAAGCAGGAGTAGCTTTCATCTTCTTATCCATCTCTTTCCGTTACTGCTGGACATAAGGTACGGATATTCCGTCCTTTCAGTAAGGACATTCTTTCTTTTCATGATTCATCCCCAGAACTGCTATGCTTCCCCATTTTATGTCTTTTGCCATGATCCTTTACATGTTTGATTTCAAGACTTATTCTATTGCCCGAGCTATATATACGCATGACCATGATTTACATGACTTACCACCTAGTCATGGAGGTACCATGACCGTGACACATGAGGCACCTGTGTCACGACTCTTTCGCGTTGAGAGTGATTTCACGCGTCATCCTTTTCATGTTACCAATTATATTTCATGTTTGGCCATAATTATATCAGGGGCTTATGTGTGCATCCTCGTTTACATGTTACTCGTTCATGGTGATTGTTGGTTTGTGCTCTACATCCCATCACATTGGAGCTGAACCCACACGCCATATTATTATAAGAGGTTCCCCCTCTATTACATGTATGAGGCAGCCCTCTATATATCAAGGATGCACACATATTATTATGACAGTATGATTAATATGAGCTCGGTGGGCATCCCTAATCATTTTATTTATTACTATCCATGAAATTTCATGACATGCTTTACTTCGTATTACAAAGCTTTACATGTTTATTTCCTATTCTTCATAACGCATCGTCCCAGTTTTCCCCATGACATCCTGGATCCTTCCGCTGATTGATACTTATTTATCCAGGAGATTCATACTTATTCTTACATTGTTTATTAAATCCTTTCACTGTACGTTATGCTCATCCGTATTACTTTCTCTTCTTATACGGCAGGTATCTAGAGGGAGATTGGGCTTGAGAGAGTGTGGTGGCATTAGGAGTAACCATTTAACTTCCTTTCTTTTGTATCGCAGTACACTTTGTTGAGGCTATATCTATCTTGGACACATGTTTTAGTCCTTTAGACTTCTTTTACGTTATTCATGTTGATCTCATAATCGGGAGCCGATGTTTGATTCCGGCTTTCCACTTTGTTCTATGTTATCATTTATGACTTTATGCCTTTATTATGCTTTGATATGACACCATGATTATGACGTTTCGGCCTACTCTCCGGAGCGGGTTTGGGTCGTTACATTCTCGCTCTACTTTTTAAAGAAAAACTACTAACCATTTTTTTATAGGCTAATCCAGAACTTGCAAATTTTAGGGACAAAAATTTATAGATGTATCGCATGTATTACGACCAGTTATTTGGTGATTCTGTTGCCGTTGGGGATAGGACTCAACTACCTACTGATTTCCAAAAAAACAATGATAGTCCAAGTAATAATTTCCCAAGAAGTGGATTGGTGGCAGAGATTGGATGCTGTGCTAAATAAAGAAGGGTAATGGGGATGGTGACGAGTTCAGTTTAGGTGATAGCGTGGAAATATCATTTCCAGAAAGTAGTTCAACAAAGAAGAAAAAGAAGAAGAAATGGAACAATTCTAATACTGGTTCAAAAAATGGAAAACTACAGGAGTTTCATCCTCTTTTGAATTGAAACTGGATACTGTATTGCAAACTTACATCCAGGAATCTCGCAAACATTTCCACAACAGAACCATGTCCCTTCTATTGCAGAATGCATGGACATTGTAGCAACCTTTCCTGGTTTTGAACCAAGCTCGACGGACTACAACAAGGCATTGCGCATCTTCTGGAAAAATTTGGTTGTTATGTTATTGTTATGTGATGCACTCTATGTTCTTCTTATTTGACAGTATGTGTACTCCATGTTATTCTTATGTGATGTTATGTACTCTATGTGATGTACTCTATGTTATTGTTATGTGATGTACTCCATGTTCTTATTATGTGATGTTATGTTATTGTTATTTAAGTATTTGACAGTGATGCTATGAGAATGGATTATGATGTTTGCTAATGATTTTCTTGTTATTTTAATTTTATTTGACATCTTCTTTCTTTCTGTGTGTTATAATAGGATGGATTCGGATAGTGACGATGACAATAATGATTATAATGAAGAAGATTGGATGGCGGATGAGAACACATGGTTACTTCTTTGCGGTTTAGTTGTCAAAGGGATAATAATAGGTCATAATGCATTGAACAAAAAGAGACTTGCCTGCCGTACTTCTTCCCGCACGGGTAATATTTTAATCCAAGAAATACTAAATGGTCATCCTAGGCGTTGCTACGAGGATTTTAGGTTACACCTCGATGTATTTAAGGATTTGTGTTCAGATCTTAAAGAACATTATGGCTTACAGGCAACACGTAATGTCTCGATTGAGGAGTCACTTGGTATTTTTCTGATGATATTAGCACATGGATGTGGAAATAGATTAGCTCAAGAAACTTTTAATCATTCCGGAGAAACCATTCATAGGCATTTTCACAAAGTTCTTAAAGCGGTGCTTAAACTTAGCGGGGACATTATCAGGCCAAATACAACGAAGAAGTACCACCTCAAATTTTAAACAATTCTCATTATTATCCAATGTTCAAGGTATGTTGTATGAGGATTTTACGTTACAATATACTGGCATTTTGATAATTAAGGAGCACACTGTTTTCTTTTTATAGAATTGTATTGGAGCTATTGATGGGACACATGTGAGGGCATCGGTTCGAGAGCATGACCAAGCAAAATATATTGGTAGAAAAGGATATGCGACCCAAAATATCATGGCGGCGTGTGATTTTAATATGTGTTTTACATTCGCATGGGCGGGATGGGAAGGGACCGCACATGACACAAGAATTTTTTTTATGAGGCTTACGAGGACCAGAAGATAAAATTCACGTCCAACCAGTGGTAAGTTTACTTAAATATTTTTAGTTATAATATTGGTGTATTACGTATCTGGCGCATAACAAAATATGGTTTATTTTTTAACAGATAAATATTATGTTGTTGACGCCGGGTACCCAAATACTAAGGGGTATCTTGCTCCATATAAAGGAAATGACATTCGTTATCATATACCTGATTTTCATCAAGGCCAAAGTTGTGCCCAACGTGCTCCAAAAAGAAAAAAAAGAGACGTTTAACTACTATCACTCGTCGTTAAGAAATGTGATTGAACGAACGTTTGGAGTATGGAAAGCAAGATGGGCAATATTAAAAGACATGCATGTAAATTATTCTTATGAAACACAAGTGAGCATTGTAATAGCATCGATGGCAATCCACAATTATATATGGAATAAAGGTCAATTCGATGAAGCATTTAACACGGCACAACAAGAAACTTACAATCCGGGTCAAGATTTCGACAACGAGGTATCTAATAGCATTAACCAAACACAAGATGACGCAAGTTCAAGTCGTAGTAGTGATCTATATACGAGCACAATAAGAGAGATAATTGCAAGAGATCTGATGAACAAGTAAACCTTCTATGATGTATGATTGTCACTGGTTTAATTTTCTATCATGTATGTTTGATTGTTTTGTTGAAATTAGTAACTTTTTTTTACTGTTGAGAAAAACTTCGAACAAAATATCTGATTATCTATCAACTAAACAAAATAATTCAACAAATATAAAGAATGTCTATTTTGGTCATTTTACATATCAACTAAACAAATAATCCAATTTGCCAAACATTAAAAAAATTTGATTATCTGATTATTGCCATTTCAAACAGCATAATTAAATCCAAACACTATTTTCCAGAATAACGTTTTGTAACCGCTGATTATCTGATTATCCATTTTCAAAACGAATAATCTATTTTGAATAAGCAATCACAAACATCCTTTTAATATAAAGGTATAATGTCAATTTATATACTGGGATTCATGTTGCAATAAAATAAGGGTGAAACAGTCATTTACAGCGAATATCCTTTTAATTAAAAAAAACTAAAATTGATATGACAAAATATCTTGAAAACAATATATACTAGTAATAAATTATAGAAAATTTTAACCTAGAGGTAGAGGCTGCAACAATAATTTTATATAATTTCAACCACCACCAACAGCGCCGCCGTCAGATCCTCTCCGTCAACCACAACCTTATACAGGTACAAAGGCCTTCAATTTATTATACCTAATTTTTATAAAAAAATTGAATTGTTATAATATGACTGAGCTACTAATTATTGATAAAATTAATAATACTTAGAGCTATATATGTTGACTGCATTTTTTCTGTAGTTATTACTTTTTGTTGCTATGAAATTTTGTTGATTCGACAGTGTTTTAAGGTATTATATTTTTTCTTTTTTCTTTTTGTGTTTTGTGGGTCCGGGGTGTCCTGTAACTTGAGTGAATAACAAGGTTATAAATAGCGTGAGGTGTGACGTTACGGCATGACCAAGCCTCACGCCTGAGTGGCTATGGCGAAGCTTTTGCGTTTTTAAGGTGTGGCTTAAGACGACACAAAATATGAAAATATTTATATATTTATGCCTTATTTTATATATATTGAGTTTACAAAAAGCGTTCTACATAATGAATAAAGTTAATAAACTATCTTTACAATTAGTATTCTTCATTTTTCTAATTTTTTTTATCGGAGTTGAATACAAAAAACCCCATGCCACGCCATCACAACAGCCCATATTAGCGCCAATTTTCATAATTGCCCATACATCTCACGTCACGTATCAAGAGTGCGAACGCCTTGATCTAATTTCGAAAAACGTGAGAGCCAAACCCTTCTCCTAGCGTCTTAACGAACACCTTGGTGCCATCGCAAGCAAATGGCCATATTAGAAACATCTGGTAGAAAAGGGAGGTGTTCTAGGGTTCTAATTATACGGAGGTTCTGAGTTATAGGGGGAAAAAGCTGAGGTGACAACATTTTTTGCTATAACTGTTGGATAACACTGACGGTACATAGTGCTCTAAGAGATAATTTTTTAACATAACGGTAGACTCGACTTCTAACTTGAACCAAGTTTGTGTAGCATTAATCATGTTAGGGGTCTATGGCTGTAGCTCGATTAACATCTCATAAAGAGGGATTTGTTAGATTCATAGGAATACCAGCGGTCGGCTTTGCGCTCACTTGTCTAATACATACGAATAACTTCTGTATTGGTCAAGTGTGGCTACGATATTGACAATTTGCCTGGCTAAGCTAGACACTTTGACATCCAAAAATTTCGTTTGTTTACCTAAAACTTGATAATTACCTTTACTGGTAGTTTAGAGAAGAAAAGGCTTGTGATTTCTTGAGCTTGTAAATTTATTCATTAGGAAGCAAGTGTGTACTGAATATCCCTTGTAGAAATTTGCAAACACCGTTTTAAATATGGGGATGTTATTGCTTATCGATGATAGTTACATTAGAACTGCAACTAGTTCTGTACTACAGTTCAAAGTAACCATGAAAAAAGAATAAATAATAAGCCCAAAATCATAGGAAAGAGAACAGTTTTACCATGCATCTAAGTAGTTTAAAACACTGGAAGTGATAAATAACAGGTACAAGTTACACTATACCGGTTTCACATATAATGAGAAGCCTTGAAAAGTCAGAAGGCTGCAACAACCATATTGCTTAACTAGGGCGTTACTAGTGTTGCCAAGCGCTAATACTGGCGTGAAGGTGGAAGCGTACATCTTAGTGTAGTTAATATTGCTGGTGCAAGTCCTACTGTGTGCTGCACAAGACACATGCCTTACTCTTTCTATTGTGCAGCTGCATAAAATTATGTATTAATATTTACCTGATTCTAATGCACATTTTTATGTGTTGATTAAATACAAGTACCCTTATATTACATTAGGGACTGTTTTTGTGCAAATTTGAATTGCTCATTGGTGAGTATATTTTCAGCTCCTGTGCAGTAACTTGCTGCAGGCAGATTACGGATCAGGCAAATAAATCTCGATCTTGACAGTTTGCTGCCACTTAACTAGAAATTGTTTCATAACTAACCCATTTAGCTCTCTTTTGACCATAGTTTCGAGTCTTTATTTGCTGCTTCTCTGACTAATGCATGCACATATTTCTTGTATCATGGATTTCTTATCCTTATTACTTGCTCTTCCTCCTTCTCTTGGCTATTTTGTTATTTGCATTGTTGATGGTAGATGGTAACTCTAAAAGCTAGATACAATTTCCAGATATCATTTGTAATCTAGACTTGAGAATTCATTCATTCATTCACTGATTTTGCAACTGATGAGCATCACCATCCCTTGAATCTTGAATCTGTATTTATCATCCCTACATTGAAATTATAATTGCCATTTGAACTCCTTGAATCATATCTAATGGCACAAATTCTATCACTTTGCCACTCGTTTTCCCCTTTCAATTGGTTTCATTCTTCCCATTGCTCTCTTCTTTCTTCTGTAAAGGCTTCTCGCTTCTGTCTATATATCCGAGTTGCTGTTCAAGCTTTTATTCCTAAATATATAAGATGCCGAGGACACGCGGAAAGACAAATAAGACCGCTGTCAAGACTGAGGAACTGCCAAAGGCCGTCAAGATAGAGATGGAATCTGAACCAGAAGAGCAGGTACATTTAGATGAAGATGTTGATGAGGCAGGTGAGGAGGAGGTCGAATATGAAGAAGTAGAGGAAGAAGTGGAGGAAGAAGAAGAGGAAGAGGTAGAAGAAGAAGTTGAGGAAGAGGAGGAAGAAGAGGAGGAGGAGGAGGATATTGAAGATGAACAAAACGGGAAAGATGAAGAAATGGAAGATGCTGAAGATGATGAAGATACGAAGAAAAAACATGATGAACTTCTTGCTCTTCCTCCTTATGGTTCCGAGGTATATCTTGGTGGAATTCCTCTTGATGCGTCTGAAGATGTTCTGAAAGAGTTTTGTGACTCTATTGGAGAAGTCACTGAGGTAACCTTCTTTCTCCCTTTCTGTTATAGAAAGTTATGTTGCTATATTTGTATTTTAATGTTAATTAACATGCAACAGGTCCGGATAATGAAAGGTAAAGACTCAAGTGAGAATAAAGGCTATGCTTTTGTGACCTTTAGGACTCAAGATTTGGCTGCTACTGCCATTAAGGAGCTTAATAACAGAGATTTGAAGGTATTGCAACAATTCTAAATCTTTATAGAGGTAGAAAAAGTGGCGGGTTGGATAACATTGCAATATGGGCACTGGTTGAAACTGTTCATTTTGCAGTAGGGGTTGAAACGGTCTGTGTTGGGGTTCACTGACTTACACACAATATATGTCTATTTTTTAGATATAATTGATGCAAACATGCAGTTATATCTAATTATAAAATGATTTTGTCCATTTATATTTGAAAATTAATGCAAATTCTGAAGTAAATGGGTCGATGCCACGTCTATCTTTTCTTTTTGAAACCATTCAAGTCTGCTTTTGCTGTCAAATTAATGTTGCACCAAACTGCAATCTTTTGCATTCAGCCTCTTGACATCGTTTTCTTGGTTAAATATTTATTTATTTCAGGGTAGAAAGATCAAGTGCTCAACATCTCAAGCGAAACATAAATTATTCATCGGTAACGTTCCTAAAAGTTGGACAGTGGATGACATGGAGAAGGTTGTCAAAAGGGTTGGACCTGGCGTTAATTCTGTAGAGCTGCTAAAGGTTTGAATACTAATTGGCTAGAATATTATATTATATGCTTGTAATGAGCATACAACAACAACAACGATACCCAATCCCGCCTGAGCAGGGTATGGGGGAGGTGAGACGTAGACAGATCCTACCCCTACCCTTTACGGGTAAAGAGACTGCTTCCGAGTAGACCTCCGGCTAAGAGACAAGAGAGGAGGAGAGGGAGCGGTTTTTTTTTTTTTTTTTTAATGGCACCACACGAACACACCACGCGCACCCACCCCAGACACACTCATCAGACATGATACACACAACAACACTGGCACACACACCCAGACACTCACAGACAAACACACGCACACACGCCCAGACACACAGCCACACGCACATGTATATATATATATATATATATATCAAGCAAAGGTACAACACGGGAAGCACAAAACAGGTATACGAACACTCGAGCAGCTAAATCAATAATGAGAATGAAAAATACTACACGCAATCTACAAAACGAGAAGGCTAGCACAGAGAAGAAGAACAAAAAGCACATATAGACCCAAAGAAAAGGAATAATCTCTACAGCGGGGCAAACTAGCTAAAAACACCAAGAGGTCCTACCCTAAGAAGGCAACAAAAAGGCAAAACACGAAAGCATTATGAATCGCAAACTAGCTAAAAAGGCCAGCTGGTGATCAATATCAATCTGGTAAAAAGACATTAACATATAGGAAATCATCAGGCAAAAACAAACAAAGGCACTCTAGGATGTGCTGGTATGGAAAGATAGAAGCCTCGTTTGTACTTGTGACTTAGTGGGATCGAAAACAACCAGTAGAGGATTTCGTGGTTCTTATTATACGTGACCCCAAGCCCCAATTCAGATCTTCTTTCCTGGTAACTGCCGCTTCGATCAAGCGTTAAACTACTACTTAAAGGCACACAGAAACAGGCAAAGCAAGAACGAGCAGGCAAAACACGAAAAACACACAATCGACAAAATAAGACGGCGATCAAGAGCAAAAGAGCACAAAGCACAGAAAAGGCAAAAGGTAAAAAAAGGGATCTAAACCTAAGAAGTAAGCCGGGAAACTACCCGCTAATCCTAATTCTATCTCTCCACTCATTCCTATCAGAGGTCATGTCCTCGGACAAGAGGAGCTCTTTCATGTCCAGCTTAATTCTATCTTCCCATTTAAGTTTAGGTCTACCCCTTCTCCTCGAGCCTTCAACAAGCATAGCTTCAACTCTCCTGACTGGGGCAGTTTGTGGTCTCCTCTTGACGTGCCCAAACCATCTCAGCCTTCCTTCCCTCATCTTGTCGATTATAGAATCGACACCCAATTCTACTCTGAATACTTGTAATGAGCATCAAATAGCTAATTTCTTTTTGTCCCCATTCTGTTGCAGGATCCACAAAACTCTAGGCGGAATCGGGGATTTGCTTTTATCGAGTATTATAATCATGCCTGTGCAGAGTACTCAAGACAAAAGATGTTGAAGCCAAAATTTAAGCTTGATGATAAAGCTCCAACCGTGAGCTGGGCTGACCCGAAAAATGCCGAGTCTTCAGCCTCTTCTCAGGTGCTCTAATCATCAATATTCAGATTCATTCTGGTCACTTGCGTTTCTGTTTTTTTGCAGCTAGATCCCCGAGCTTCATTTTGATTGACCTGAGTAACTGAACTTGTTAAAAATTGCTAGTCTTATCCAAGTTTACTCACCTCATCACTTTTTTGGTTTTTCTGATGCAGGTTAAGGCATTATATGTTAAGAATTTGCCCAAAAATGTCACCAATGAGCAGCTAGAAAAGATATTTGAGCACCATGGGAAGATTACAAAAGTAGTTCTCCCTCCTGCAAAAGCGGGTCATGAGAGGAGTAGGTTTGGTTTTGTTCATTTTGCAGATAGATCAAGTGTTATGAAGGCTTTAAAGGACACTGAGAAGTACGAGCTAAATGGTAATGCTGGCTCTTGTTTTTTTTATGTTATTCAGCGGTCTAACCAGCACTTGTTTTTTTGGAAAAACAATCTGACCTTATTGGTTTTTAATGAACAGGCCAAACTTTGGAGTGCTCTCTTGCTAAGCCACAAGCAGATCAGAAAACATCCGGAGGAGCTTCCAACTCGCAGAAGGTTGCTTTACTTCCACACCATCCTCATGTTGGGTATGGATTGGTAGGGAGTCCATACGGGGCTTTGACTGCAGGCTATGCCGGGGCAGCCTATCCGCAGGTTGGGTTTTACACCATCCTCCTAATGTATTTAATAGCATTTTATTTTGAACATATGTGATTACTTGTATTGTTCTTTTTAATTGATTCATGCTTTTCTGCAGCCACTTATATATGGAAGGGCACCTTCAACAGCTGGTATGGCAATGATGCCAATGCTTTTGCCTGATGGAAGGATCGGATACGTTCTGTAAGTGAATATTTCCATGTGGAGCTTGATTGTTTTATTTCTTTCAGTTCTTTATAGCCATTTATACAGAAACAATGATGGATCATTAGGACTATATATATGGCAAATTGGGCAGGGTGGACAAGTTGACTAATGGGTCAAAAATGACAACTCCTAAGTGGGTCAATATGGCTTGGGCAGGGTCGACCATGGACACACTATCTAATCTATTTTTTGAATTTAATACTAACTAAATATTGTGCTTAATAATCGTAAAAACATTATTATTACAAAAATAACATACTATTTTCCAATAAAGCATTAGAAGATATGTTTTTATAGATTCGGGTACACTTTGGATGACTCATTTTCTTTTTAGTAAGATTTAGCTTAACCCTTGTTAGGGAACACGTAACACAAATTTATCTAATCAGGATGATACAGCAATAGAGTTCGATTTTTCAATATAAAGAAGAATAGTATAAGCCTCTAAAACATCTCTTACAGTATCACATTAAAAGGAACCATTTTGCTCACTAAAGAATACGCCTAACTGGTGAAGAAGGAAATAGCAACTAATATTCATAGTTATGCATGCAACTATGCAAGTCAAGTTATGGTCAATCAAAGTTTACAAGACATCTGAGTATTGTCGATGTTCTGCTCATGGCCTCGTTCATACTAATTTTGATTTCTGTTTGTAACAGGCAACAACCAGGTGTGGCACCACACACACCACCACCACAACCACAACATCATAGAGGAGGTGGTGGTCGTAGTGGTGGAGGAAGCAGTTCTAGTGGCGGCCATAGGCGTAGTAATGACAGTGGAGGTCGAGGACGTAGCCGCTACAACCCGTATTAACGCTGTAGCAAAAGTCTAATGTTAATTGGGGTTCGGTATTAACTTCTGAAAACAATGAGCGTCTGGTTTTACATTGTGTGGGCTTGAATGATTTATACATTTTTCAAGTACATTCACTCTAATATCCTCCTTTACTGTCTGCTACATTTGATTTTAACATCGAAGAGATTTTGGAACATCATATATGTTTTGTCTTGATATTATTTATTTCTTGATGTTTTTGCCCCTTGACTTTGGAACATCAGATACCATGTTTTAGTCTTAACATAGTATCAGGTACAGATGGAAAGAGGGGATACGCTCAATGATACTAGTATAACTCTGGAATATCATTTGATGGTTATAGAGTGTCCGCGTGTCGTGTCGGGATACAGTTCTTAGTTAAGATAGTCTAAGGTTATTAAATTCTGACATAGAAGTCTCGCAACTCCACTTTTTATTACTAAGAGCATCCACTATGGGAGGTTTATGAATAGGTTTAAAAAACTTGAAGAGGTTTATGTTTTATATCAACCTTAGTGGAGTTTTATTTTATACCTATGTGGCATGAAAATACCCTAAATGTTAGACCTCTTCATTATCTCAAGGTAATTAATGCACGTGTTGTATGCAACCATTATAAAGCTTTAAAAGTTTTATACCATAGTAGAAATAGGTTTATAAACTCAAAAGGTCTAAAACTTATTGATGTGGCATGAAAAATTTAATTCATAAAGTTTTATAACATTTCGTCATAGCGGATGGCCTAATAGTCTAAGGTTATTAAAGTCTAACATAATAGTCTTTCAACTTCACTTTTTATTATTTAGACCGGGTGTAATAATGAGATCCGAAGATCGCTATCTTCACTTCAACGTCACATCAGTTTTCTCTTTCTACAATTAACTTTACCATCAACTTGGTGCGAAAAGACAACAAACTTCAACACCACATATCTCATTTAAACACAAATATGTCCCACCAAAGCACAAACACAAAAATACATACTACGCAACTCGATCTTATCATCGACCAAGTCTTCCTTTTTCTTGGTTGAAGGCGCTTCATTTCGTATGGTGATAACGCTTTCTCTTTCTTAGCGCTCCGCCCCCTTGTATAGTAAGGGGAACTTTGGTTGCACGACTTTCTCTTATACTTATAGGGGTCTATTTTCTCTGACTTGACTCAGCTTGACCTACTTGACTCAGCGGTTAGAGTATCGCTTTCATACGGCGAGAGTCATTGGTTCAAATCCAATAGTAGGTAAAACCGACCAAAAGCCCTGCTTTTGCCAGCATGACAGCAAGCACGGACTGGCAGCAAGGAGTCAACTCGAATGACCAAAGCATCGGTTGCTTCCACTTGTGGCCTTCTTCGAGCGCCTTGACACCTTAATATCAACTCACCCCCTCTTCCACAAGTAGGTGGAGACCAGGAGAG
>BQNB010011704.1:0-29473 GCA_026074375.1 Tanacetum coccineum | reverse complement strand
CATGGAAAAGCAGTTGGCAGCAATCCCTGATCCGATGAACAAGTGGGTGCAAAACTAGAGCAAAAAGAAGAGGCCCTAAAGGGACTCATATGATCCCATACTCATTATTTGTACTGTGTTTATATTTACTACTCTAAAACCTTCATATTCCAAATCTCATTGTATGTTGTCAGTTGTTTGCAGCACTAGTTTTTGAGACGTCATTTAGTGGAATGTCAGTTGTGAAAAGCAATGGTCCTTTTGCTTGTTTAGTCCACATGCATGCATTATGGCTGATATTTTTCCACCTTACCAGCTTCATCGCTCTTTACATTAAAGTAAATTACATGGTTCGTTCATGCGGTTTGATTGAAATCACTACTCCCGTCCTTCAACTTTCATTTTGCATTATCTTTATATTGTAGTTTACTAACACTATTCACCCTTATCACTAACCCCCTTTATTTTTTTCAGTTAACTTTTCCTGCATGCCTCTCACGTTACGTGAGGGTATTTTTGTCCTTTTCTTTTTTGGCTCTATTTATTCAAACGATATAAATCGTTTTCTTTTTCTTTTTTGCCTATTCAGTATCCCACCCACCACACACTTCATTCTCTCTATCATTAATTTGAAATTCAAAATGACGATGTGTTTTTGTGGTCGAGTAGCAGTGATTCGTACATCTTGGACCAACCCGAACCCTGGTCGCAGGTTTTATGCTTGTCCATTAATGGTAAAAAAAATAATTTGAGTTATCTAATTAGGGTTGATACGAAATAATTCAATCTTTTGAGTTACCCTAAATCTTAAACTCTAAACCCTGTTGGGTAATTATTTTCAAAACAAACATAAGTCAATTTGGGTCAATTCTTAGGAAGAAAATAAAGAGTTTTGTAGTGTTTTGGTTTTGATCCAAGAATTTGCTATTGGCGACAGTTTTTTCTGTCACAAAACCATCGCTAATTAATCATTATTATAGAAAAGACCCGTCAATTCAAAAAGGTGGCGGTTAAATCTGTTAAAAGGGTGTTTGTGACAGAAGCATAACGACTGTTTCTAGCGATAAAGATTAGTGACGCTTTTTCTATCGCTAAGTCGTCGCTAAACCGTCACTAATAGCACCTTTTTGTGAACCAATGTGACTATTTGAATGGTCACGAGATTGCCTATAAATATTGTCTTCTTTTTGTGTTTTTTGATCATCCAAAACTAAAATAAACACATACAAAACCTTTCTTTTAGTATACCCGATTGCTATAAATAATAGTGCTATAGAATTATTATTTATAATGTCTTGAAATTCTCGATAACTCGAAAGTTTATTCGGATTATCACCACTTCGTGTAGTGTTGATAATTGCTACATACGTTGCTTCATTGTATCTTGAGAGGCAATTCGTCGGTAACCCGAAACACGATTGTTCGAAAGAATGGTGGGAGCGAAATTGCTTTAAGGATAGAGAGAACTCGCCTTGAAGTAACAAGTATGAAATACATCATCATAAAACCATCTTTATTAAACTCTGAAACTAACAATCTTAAACCATTGATTGTAAATGAGTATAAAAGGGGTAATATTCCAAATGGGTTATATTACACTGACTTGCTTTTTTACATTGACTTTATAAAAGTCAATCAATGACTATGTACAGTTTTCATCATTAGTAAATGAGTACCAAAATGGGTTTATTTTCACTGACTTTATAAAAGTCAAGCATAGAACAACATGAAACTGCTAATAATCAACCAAACACACTTACAATGCCTCACATATATCAAATACTTGATTAACGTTAAAGCTTTTCATAACCTGAATTATCTGGTACCAAAAGAACACCATTAAAAGTTTTAGATGCAGACAAACCAAACTGTTAAGTGCATACACAACACCAATAAACAAAACCAAAGACACACATAAAAGTGCTTCTAATTATCCAAATTCTTAGGTGCATACACAGCACCATTAAACCAAAATAAAAACCATGGAAAGTGGAACTATCCTAGCTTTAGGACATTCCTTTGTGACTTCCTCATAACTTGATTTCCTGATTGTTAGGATGAATATGCATCAGCCTTGCCTTTCTTCTTTCTCATGCGGCTACAGCAGATGTTTGAGTAGGTTGAGATGCTTGAGTGGGTTATTTAATCACACATTCTCTTCTTCTTCTTAGCACCAACATTTGATCCACTTGAACAATCTGATGTCCTTTTCTTCTTAGTTCTAACCTGTGTAGTCTTGTCTTCTTACTTGCTCATGTTGTAGCACCTTTACAGCTTCTTTTATTATGACCATTGCCCTTGCACAATACACATGTGACAGTATTTGATCTCTTAGACAACTTACCATTGTTAATCATTAGAATGTATTCTCTAGCAGATTTCTTTCTCTTTTTTTGAGGCCTTCCAATTTATGGGTGAAAGTTTGAAGGAAGAATAGTGGTTGGAATTGATGACTTTGGCCACATGATCTTTCCTTTAATGGTATTGATGTTGTGACTGTAGGTTGCCCTCTATGTATCCAATCTATAACAAGGATGGACCCAAGTCTCAGGTAACCCGCCTCCATTTTCTTTGTTGCCATGTTCCAATTAACAGCCACAACATGCTTACATGACATGCCTGTCAATTCCCACTTCCTACAACTACAAGTCTTATGTACTACATCCACAACTTGCTCATCTTTCCATGGCCCAAAAACCCCTTACAAATTTCCTTCATTCTAATTTGCAGTGTACTCACTAACTTCATCTTTGATAGCTTGAAACAGTCTAGTAGCAGTAGGTGTTAAAGGTCTAACACTTTTTTCAATTACATGTTTTACTATCATTATTCTCTTCATCATGTATTCCCTTGCATACTCTAGTGTACTAATAAAAGGCATATCCCTACCATCCAACATTTGACCATTCAACACCTCACACATATTGTTCAACAACATGTCAGTTTTTGATCTCCCTATTTTAAACAAACAATCCTGAACATGATTAAACAAGGTATTGGTCTCACAATTTAACATACAATGATTGTGGTATCATAGTTTAAAAACAAGTAATAATAAAACAGTGGCAAGAATATTTTTTTACCTTAAAAGTGGGATCTTGCCCAATGTTGTGGAGGAATCTTACACAACCAATCATAGCAATCTTTATTGAACCCTTTGAGTAAATCCATTACTTCCTGGAATTGTGGGATGGTCAAAGCTGTAGCACACTTCCACAACAAGTCTTTGTATGCAGTCCCAGCCCATCTTAACTTCTCATGGATGTGTCTAAGACAAAACCTATGCTTAGCAGCTGGAAACAAGGCTGCAATTGCATGTATAATACCCTGTTTTACAATAAGATGACAATAACAAACAATGAGTTAAAATGATAGAATTGCAAGCAACAGATGAATGCTAAGTGTTTGAAATGTACTATGTACCTTCTGCCTATCACCAATGAAAGTGAAATTGGAGTTGTCCTGCAGTTCTAGATCTTCTTTAAGGTGTTCAAGAAACCAAGTCCAAGAGTCTCTTGATTCTGATTCCAAAATACTATATGCCAATGGATAGATACCATTATTAGGATCCACACCCACAACAGTCAAAAGTTGACCTGGGAATGGACCTTTCATAAAGGCCCCATCAAACCCAAGGAAATCCCTCATACATGCTTTGAATCCTCCTTTTGTTGCACCCAAACATACATATATTCTTTTGAAAATTATGGTTGGACAAGTGTGATATGCCTCTGATTTAACCCCATTCCTAACCGTTATGTTTGGATTATAGGCTTTAAGTTCCATAACATAGTTCCTAAGCAAATGATATTGAGTAGTGTAATCCCCTCTTACATGATTAATAGTTTTTGATTTTGCCTTAAAGGCTTTCATTCTTTATATCTTAACTTGATACTTTTTTTGTAGTTGATCTTGAATTGCTTTGATGGGTATTTTTGGATTTGTCTCTATTTGATCCATAAGTCCTTCAGACAAGAAATTTGCAGTACTTTATCTTTCTTGATTGCAGGCACCCATGTTCATCATCATAAGTCTTAACATGTCATGTTTATGTATCACCTAGCTTTGAAACATGTAGAGCCCAAGGGCATTGATTGTTTGTTATCTTCCTTAGATTAGGTTTACCACCAACTAATTTTGACTGTGACCCACTTTTTAAACTATATCCAATTCCCTTACTTGCACTAATTTTCTCTTAGTCCACTTTTCCTTTTGACTGAACCCATCTTGATTATTTGTCCCACTAACTTGGTTTGGCCCAGCGGCTTGACTCGACCCATCATTACTAGTAGGTTCAAACACATGTATTGTTCCCCTGCATTCAACTATAACTCTCTGTTTATCATTCTTTATGAAATACAATTCTCTCCTTGTTTCAATTGAGTGTAAGTGAACCCTTTTTTACCTCATCTCTACTCCCAAACCGTTGGCCAACATAGAAGTAGTATTTGTGCACACACCATTTTTAGGCTTGTGTTGTTTCTTCAATTGTTTTAACTTCCTTTGCCTAACTCTTTCTAAACCATCTTCTTTTGATGCACTCTCAAATTCATCATTATCAATCACACCAATATCCACCTTTATTTCTTCGATAGCATCAAACTCGCATCATGACCCATTGTATCAGGATTGTTCTTGTCAAAGTTATCCGTTTTAACATGTACATGTTCCATTGGATTCTCAACATCAACTAACTCATCATTGTCATTCCCATCATCACTTGATTTACTGCCACTACCCTCTTCTCTATCATTCACATCATTTGCTTATGTTTCATTACCTTCTCCTCCATCTTTAGCTCTAGTAGTTTCCTCTTACTCAATTGTTTCTAGTACAACCTTACCATTTCCAACAGATGGTGGTATTTCCTTATCTATAACATCAAGGCTGGCCAAATCTAAGAAAGGGTCAAAATCATTGTCACTCAAAAATGGATAAGAAGCAGAGTAAAATGGATCAACAAACACACTAGGCTGAGTCATAATTTGTGAGGCTGGTTGAGTGCTTTCACCTATCTCCTTTCCTACTAGCTAAACCTTTATCCGATTCACATTAGCCTCGTTCATTCCCTATTCAACAAGTAACTTCTTAGCAGAATGTCCTTTAACTGGTTTTCTAGGTTTCAACTTGGTTACTCGTATTTCAGGCATAGCATCATCTTTAATTTCCTCAATGACACACTTTGGTGTGCTGAAATCAGCATCCTCATGTGTCATGTAGTAAGTATGCAGAGTAGTCCTTTCATGTTCTATATAAACTCCAGTCATTTTATTACCAAGCCTAACATATTCAGCTAACTTCCTAACATCATGATCATTGCCTAAAGCATGCATACCAGTATCTAAATCACCATCTGGTTTTCTGAAATGGTAATACAGCTTCACTTATAACTAACGCCTTAATTTTTTGACCAGTATCATCTAGCTAATGAATAGAGAAACTCAATCAATGTATCTCTTACATGCACATCCAGTGAATGTACCATTGACATAAGCCCTACCAGGTTGTGGAGTAAACATCCAGCATATGAATCTTCATGGAAGACAGATTATCAGGGTTTCCTAAAAAGGTTTAGAAACAACAATCATTAGATGTAGGGTTTTGACCTAATAACATAATCATGTATAGTTTTTAACCCAAAATGAAATTAACATTACCACATTTATTCTATTTTCATTCCAAAAATACAGGAACAAAAAATTACAAGTAAAAAAGAGTAACAAAAATATGTATCAAACATATTGCCTCAAACATCTATTATTTCAACTCTGTTGTGCGTATTGTCCACATTGGAACCAAGTTCACATTACCATGCACCATTGACTTGACGGATTTAGGGTTTTAGATCAAAGGAGATGAACAGTTATGGGTGGGTGAGATGGAAAAAGGATTATTAAAGTAGATGAAATGTGGAAAGAAAATGACAAAAATACCCCCTCCCCACCGTGAGATGCAAATGGGAATACTTTACAAGAAAAAAATATATTGTGGGTATGGATTAAAGGTGAACGAAGTTATGAAACTACGATATAAGGATTCACAATGCAAAAATAAAAGTCAAGAGACGGGGGTAGTGATTTCGACCAAACCACAAGGACAAACCATGTAATTTACTCTTAGATTAATTTACATAGTGATATTTTATCATCACCGTCTATATATATATATATATATATATATATATATATATATATATATATATATATATATATAGAGAGAGAGAGAGTTATGATCAAATGAGAAGTTTTCTTTTAAAATTAGAAGGATAAGTAGTAAACTATAACGCATATCGAGATGAATCGACTTATATTAGAATGCATCTCTTAATCTTTAGATGCATTATATTGCTCATAATGTGTTTTTTAGTTTTAATTAGAGGCATTTACGATTTAGATGCTTTCATGATTTCTCTTGTTTTGTTCCTACTTCACGTGTCAATAATATAAAAATCATTTGCACCCATATACACATCAAATTAATTTTTGAAACTCATTATGGTTGCATCTAAATAAATAGTAATGCATCTTAATGCAAGTCGTTGCATCTCATATGTGATTTTTAGTCACTTCTCACCATTCTTATTTTAATTTAATTCTCACTGGACCCCTGCTATATTTTATATATATTTATATATATTTATATATATAGATATATATATTTATATTATATATATATATACTATATATATTATATATATATATTGATAGATTATTATAATATATATTATATATTATTAAAAGGACAAACTTTAAACAAACTTAACTAGGGGAACCAACACCACCAGCAAGGACATACCTTTGGACATACCCACAAGAGGCGCATCTACTAGCAGACAACAAAGCAAAACATCCAGCCTCACCAAAAAGCAGATGAAATAAAATAGGAGAGCAAACATCCAGCTGCACTTGAAGGTTTTTTACAAAGAGCATGTCTCTCATTCCACCTTTCCCACGCAAAATTGTAATTTTTTGACCGCCTATGTTCCACTAAAATACGCTTTATCTTATTTCCTGAATAACTCTTGAACTATTCTTCTTTGCTTTGAAACTGTTGATTATGTCTTTTCCAAATATATTACACCGCCATCTAATAACACACCTTGTCATAGAATTCTTGCATCTTTTCCCATGCCTACGCCCCTTATATTTGGTGAAATATACTAAAAGAATAATTAATGCTTTATGGGTATCATATTATAGTGGGTGGATGTGATAACTTATTGTTGGATATAAAATTTTTAAATTTGTAAAATTTAAAAATGAACATTTATTTTGAGACGAAGAAATATAAAAATATTTACACTTAACAAAGATTATACAGGGAGTTTTAAAATGAATACCAAAATATATGGAGTAAGATTCATTAACTTTTTTTTTTTTTTTCAGGCCGATATTCTTGCTTGTAATGTGGTTTTCATAGTGTATTGGCAAAATTTTTGCTAATAGGATTAAAGGCTCTTGATAGCTCTTTAGTTGATGATTGTTCAAAGTGTCTTTTTTCCCCTCTAGATAATTAGTGGACAACATTATGCTTTCTCATGAGCTTTAAGTGAAATTTCATAGTTGAAATGGGCATTTTCTTAAAGTTGCGTTTAAAATAGATATTCAAAAAGCCTATGATTCTGTAGATTGGGGCTTTCTCAGGAATTGTCTAGTTCATTTTGGTTTTCCTTGGAAGATGATTAATTGGATAATGAGTTGCTTGATCTCTCCTTCTTTTACCATTAGTGTTAATAGGGACCATTGTGGGTACTTTAAAGGAATGAGAGGTCTGAGGCAGGGTGACCCGTTGTCTCCATATCTCTTTACGTTAATTATGGAAGTTCTCTCTTTGTTGATCAAACAGAAGATTCAAAATTGTAGTAAGTTTAAGTATCATTGGAGATGTGAAAAGATTAAGCTTACTCACTTATGCTTTGCTGACGATCTCATAATCTTTTCCCATGGTGACTTGAAGTATGTTAAAGTGATCAAATCTGCCCTAGAAGAGTTTAGTAGAATTTCTGGTTTGAAGCCTAGTATGGAGAAAAGTTTGATCTTCTTTGGTAATGTTCCTGATCCTATTAAAGCTTCTATTCTTGATATCATGCCCTTCTCTATTGGAACTCTCCCAATCAAGTATTTAGGAGTTCCTCTTATTTCTTCAAGGCTAAGTAAGCAGCACTGCATTCCTCTCATTGATAAAGTCAATATGAGGTTACAGAATTGGAAGAACAAGACCCTTTTTTTTGTTGGCAGATTGCAGCTCATCAAGTCGGTCATTAGCTCTTTGCAGGTGTATTGGTCTTCAGTTTTTATTCTTCCTAAATTTGTTTATTATGAGATTGAAAAGTTGATGAGGGGTTTTTTATGGTCTCATGGTGATTCTCAAAGGGGTAAAGCTAAAATGAAGTGGAAAGATGTTTGTAGTCTGAAAGAGCAGGGTGGTTTAGGCATCAAATCTTTAAAGCTATGGAATGTGGCTTTGATGTCTAAGCATATTTGGAACATTGTGTCTAAAAAGGATTCTCTTTGGGTAAAATGGGTGAATTCTTATAGGTTGATTGATAGAAGGGCTAAAGAGAGGAATTTTTGGGACATTCCTGTGATGAATGATGTTTGCTGGGGATGGAAGAAGATTTTATTGAATAGAGATTTGGTTCGAGATCATATTGTGACTAGGATTGGGAATGGTAAAGACACCTCTGTCTGGTTTGATGGTTGGTCTTTCCTTGGCCCTTTGTGTCAATTCATCTCAAATAGGGACATTTATGAAGCTGGTATATCCCTTTCTTGTAAAATTGCTATCAAACGCAGCAGATCATAGACTATGTTTTAATGATAGGCATGTAAACAAGGCGTATAATTAAAACAAAACGTGTAACCCATAAAGCTAAAACGAGTTGGCTCGTGATGCCACTGTTGGGATTTATATACCTAGGTAACTAGTTTAGCCACGAGTACGCAGCGGATTTGGATCTAGTAATAGCATATGGTTAACACTTAAACAAGAAGTAAAAGAAACGCGTACCTCTTTGATAATTGATCAAGAAAACGAAACAAGCAATTAAAGTAAATTGCCTCTACGGTTGCTCACACAGTCACGTCAACCAAACACGTAAGCTTGCTAGACTTAAACTTCACAAACGAACAACCTTTGTATAATATCCCGATTACCAAGCAAACTCTTGAATTAGTAACCGAAAAAACCAAGAACCGAATTAGGGATTCAAAACCCTAATTGTACCGAAAATCAAAACCAACCCTTGATGGGTATTATGGAATTCGGCTAGAAACAAAAGAAAGAACACGAAACGATTTTCTGTTGAAGGTTTTATGAGAGAGTTAGGCACATGGAATGAATAAGGATGAGGAGTATTTATAAGCATGATACCCTAGTTGTGATAGTTATAGAAGACCAAAAGTCCTACAATTATCACAAGCCTTTTCCTTGTCCTTGTAACACACAAAAACCTTCTCATTATCCCTCATAGTAACCGGCCACCTTGGGGAGTCCTTGGGGTTTGGGGTTTGTTCATTCTAGTCCTTGGTTTATATTAATGTGAAGTATAAAACGTGTTCTCCGTGTATTAACGTGTGTGCCCCCAATAGGCTCACATATTCGTAATATATAAATGTAATCCGACTACCAATATCCAACAGTTCTTTGGAAGTCCAATAATGACAAGGTATGTCCCTTCTTTGTCAAAACTGTATGGTCTGATTTGTCTACTCCTAAGCCTGTTGTTCCTGTTCCTTGGTATAAGATTATTTAGTTCAGTCAAAACATTCTGAGATATGCTTTTGTTCTTTGGTTGCCATTAATAAGAAGTTGAATACTCAAGATAGGGTTGTCAATTGGAATAAGGTGGATGTTCTGAAGTGTCCTTTATGTTGCTCTATTAAGGATGATCATGATCATTTGTTCTTTGGTTGTGATTATTCCATTAAAGTCTGAAAGAATTTTAAAGGCCTCATGAGGTTAGATGTTGCTCCTGATAACCTGTTTTCTATTGTTGATTATATATCTTCTAGGCCTATTGGTAAGTCTATTTGGAGCATTATTCAAAGGCTGGTTTTAGGTGCTACTGTGTATTATTTTTGGATTGAGAGGAATAATAGATTATTTCAAAGGAAATCGTGTAGTGTTTAAGACATTTGTAGAATTATTAAAGATACTGTCAAATATAGGTTAATGAGCCTTAAAGTGAAAAATACTAAGCAGTCTGTGGTTGCTGCTAAGTTATGGGGATTTCATGTAATGTAAGGTAATGTGGGAAGGAAGCCTTCTGTTAAATGATGATTTTGGCTGGTATTATCAAGATGTGGATTGTTCAGAGTCATGTTGAGGGTTTTGTTTTAGTTTTCAGTAATTCTCAGAGGGTTATGATGTTATGGAAGGGTTGGAAAAATGGTTATGTGTTGCTTTGGTTTGAAGGGTGTAACTGGTCTGTTTTAAATATCTTTTATGTTATAAGTTTCTGCAAGTGGGAGATCTGTTATGAGAAGAGCAGCTGGTATGTTTGGTTAATAGCTAATTGTCAGAATAGGAAGGTTGTTGATGATGTGAAGCTATTGGGTGATATTGATCATGGGAAGGATATCCATTCTGCTACTATTAGTTCTTGGTGCTGTTATTGTAATTTTTTTGTAGTTAGTCTTTTCTGTGTAGAGAAATATGTATTGGTTTCCTTTTTATGTCTTTTACCTAAACATGTTCTGAGCATGTCATATGGACTATCTTATATGAGCCTGTTCATATAAGTCTTTTTTATCTTTGAGTAATATTTTTGCCGGGGATTGTCCCTTTTTCCCATGATTCATTAACTTTAGTAATAGTTCATTAATCGTAATTTCCAACCATATATTTAATACATGTTACGCTTTAATAATAGTTCAAATCTTTTACGTTTACTCATTTTAACAAATTACTTAGGTAATCCACTATGATAAATCTTTAAAAAGGTTTATACTTGTGTTATGACATTAAATTATAATTTTTTTTGTTTTATAAACTTATCATCACTATATTTAAACTTTTTCATATTTTATAAACATAGCATATTATCAAATGCATTAAATTATGAAAAAGTTTAATATCTTAAACATCTTCAAGACACACAAGCTTAAAAAAATGCTCACTATGCCTTACAGGTTTTAAAACTTCTTCAACATTTTATAAAACTTTTCTTAAATCACTATGGTGGATACCTTTACAGTTACAATATTAATTACTTTTTTTCTCTTGCTCGCCACACAACTTTAAACAGCTTTCTCTAATAGTTTAACATATACTCTAATAGTTTAAATCAACTTTATATCATTAACAATCACTTTATTATGATCTTAATCAACGTTTGTAGACGGGTTAAAAGTACGCTCAAACACATACTAGTTTTAAGAATAAACATTTTTTAGTGAAGATTAGAGCATGGGCCTAGAAAAGCAAAAAAAAATTAATTTAAGCCAGATTTGAGTTACATTAGTCTTCTTTAAGAGCCTCAGGTGTCATAACACCATAACACCATTTTTTGACTGTCACGTCAGCGCCACATCAACATAACACCAACATCAACACAACTCCTCTAATCATAACACTAAATAACACCACTCACCTCTTTATTTTCATAAAACCCCATAAACAATTATTTCATTATTTTAACAAACTAACCATTTCATTCATAAAATTCAAATACACATTACAATACTAAAAAAACACACATTAAAAAAAATCCGAAATTAAAAAAAAAATACGCCCCGGTGACTAATCTTCTTCCGATGCTTCTTCAACTTCGCGCTAAATACGGTTCATAAGGTTTTGTTGGAGACTAATATGCGTATCTTTGTCTCTTAATTCTTTTGCTTTACGACGTTGGGTTTCATATCGATCGATCCACACTGTTTGCATTGACCTTGCAGGATTAGAATAAACATGTTTTATGTCAACAACCGACATATTTTGATCTTCTAAAACCATGTTATGCATTATGATGCCAGCATACATGATTCTACGTAATGTGTTGACTTCGTATGCACGGGCCGGTTGTTGAATAAGTCCCCAACGTCCTTGGAGAACACCGAAAGCACGTTCGACATCTTTTCGTGCACTTTCTTGACGCTGTTTAAAGTACGTATGCTTCGGATCAGTTGCAACCGTGAATGATTTGACGAAACTTGCCCACTCTAGGTAAATTCCATCGGTCAAGTAATACTCATTACGATACTCAACTCCGTTTACCACATACGGAACCACAGGGGCTAAGTCATCTAATAAGTTGTCGAATAACGTAGAATTATCTAAAACATTAATATCGTTATTCGCACCCGCCATCCCATAAAACGCATGCCAAATTCACAAATCTTGCGAAGCTACAGCTTCAAGCATTATAGTAGGGTATTTTTTATCACCCCTACCGTATTGACCTTGCCATGACACTGGACAATTTTTCCATTCCCAGTGCATACAATCAATACTTCCAAGCATTCCCGGAAAACCATGAACATTGTTATGCTTTTGTTGTATTTTTACAACGTCTTCAAGTGTTGGCTTTCTTAAATACTTCGGCATATACAATTCTATGATGCACATATTAAAGAAAAATAGAGCATCTCGTGCAGTATGCTCACTCATTTGCAAATATTCATCAAACGCGTCGGGTGTGCTGCCGTATGCCATTTGGCGTATGGCAGCTGTGCACTTCATAAGAGCACTAATACTCATTCGACCCGTACAATCGAGTCGAGATTTGAAGAAATGAAAATGTTGTGGGAGAGGATCGGCCGTATAACTTGAAATGCCATTGACAATTTTTAGAAAAAGTTTACGGCTCATACGAAATCTTCTCCGAAAATAGTATAACGGATACTTACAATGATCATCAAAATAATCAGCACGTAGACGTCTTTCGGCATCTTCACGGTCACGGAAGATCGGTGTACGGGTCAATCGTGGTTGAGCTTCTTGTTGTATTAGCCATTCGTGATACTCGACAGCTTTTTGTAAATAGAATGCGTCGGTTTCCTCATCGATATCAAAAACGGTTCGATTTTGATTCATTGTGAAAGAGTTTGTAGTGTTTTTTGTTGTAAATGTATGTTTTTTTTGTGAGAAAATAATATAGAGGTATTGAAGTATTTATAATGAGTTGTGTGAGGGGGGTAAAATGAAATATTTTTTTTTTTTAAATAAGCCGTTAGGGGCTGTTTTGTAAATTTATTAATTTTTTTTTTCTAATAGTTTAAATCAACTTTATATCATTAACAATCACTTTATTATGATCTTAATCAACGTTTGTAGACGGGTTAAAAGAACGCTCAAACACTTACTAGTTTTAAGAATAAACATTTTTTAGTGAAGATTAGAGCATGGGCGTAGAAAAGCAAAAAAATTAAATGAAAACTATTAGCCAAATATAATTTAATTTCAGCCAGATTTGAGTTATATTAGTCTTCTTTAAAAAAAAGAACCCTAGTTGCACCTTACCATAACATGAACATATACCGGGCATAATAAATGTAGTAAAGGTCCTACGACCGAGTCTTGGACACCAAGACGCATCTCCCCTTAGTATGGCTCGGGTGAGCTCGTGTGGCGCGGTGAAGGGTTCCCGTTAGGGTTCCCGGCTCTCCTGGTCTCCACCTACTTGTGGAAGAGGGGGTGAGTTGATATTAAGGTGTCAAGGCGCTCGAAGAAGGCCACAAGTGGAAGCAACCGATGCTTTGGTCATTCGAGTTGACTCCTTGCTGCCAATCCGTGCTTGCTGTCATGCTGGCAAAAGCAGGGCTTTCGGTCGGTTTTACCTACTATTGGATTTGAACCAATGACTCTCGTCGTATGAAAGCGATACTCTAACCGCTGAGTCAAGTAGGTCAAGATGAGTCAAGTCAGAGAAAATAGACCCCTATAAGTATAAGAGAAAGTCGCGCAACCAAAGTTCCCCTTACTATACAAGGGGGCGGAGCGCTAAGAAAGAGAAAGCGTTATCACCATACGAAATGAAGCGCCTTCAACCAAGAAAAAGGAAGACTCGGTCGATGCTAAGACCGAGTTGCGTAGTATGTGTTTTTGTGTTTGTGCTTTGGTGGGACATATTTGTGTTTAAATGAGATGTGGTGTTGAAGTTTGTTGTCTTTTCGCACCAAGTTGATGGTAAAGTTAATTGTAGAAAGAGAAAACTGATGTGACGTTGAAGTGACGATCCCGGTCTAAATAATAAAAAGTGAAGTTGCAAGACTATTATGTTAAACTTTAATAACCTTAGACTATTAGGGCATCCACTACGGCGAAATGTTATAAAACTTTATGAATTAAATTTTTCATGCCACATCAATAAGTTTTAGACCTTTTGAGCTTATAAACCTATTTCTACTATGGTATAAAACTTTTAAAAGCTTTATAATGGTCGCATACAACGCGTGCATTAATTACCTTGAGATTATGAAGAGGTCTAACATTTAGGGTATTTTCATGCTACATAGGTATAAAATGAAACTCTGACTGATATAAAACATAAACCTCTTCAAGTTTTTTACACCTATTCATGGACCTCCCATAGTGGATGCTCTTAGTAATAGAAAGTGGAGTTGCGAGACTTCTATGTCAAAGAATTTAATAACCTTAGACTATGATTTCTATGTCAAAGAATTTAATAACCTTAGACTATCTTAACTAAGAACTGTATCCCGACACGACGCGCGGACACTCTATAACCATCAAATGATATTCCAGAGTTATACTAGTATCATTGAGCGTATCCCCTCTTTCCATGTGTACCTGAATTATCTATTAAGCCATGCTATGTTTAGACTAAAACATAGTATATGATGTTCCAAAGTCAAGGGGCAAAAACATCAAGAAATAAATAATATCAAGACATAACATATATGATGTTCCAAAATCTCTTCGATGTTAAAATCAAATGTAGCAGACAGTAAAGGAGGATATTAGAGTGAATGTACTTTAAAAATGTATAAATCATTCAAGCCCACACAATGTAAAACCAGACGCTCATTGTTTTCAGAAGTTAATATCGAACCCCAATTAACATTAGACTTTTGCTACAGAGTTAATACGGGTTGTAGCGGCTACGTCCTCGGCCTCCACTGTCATTACTACGCCTATGGCCACCACTAGAACTGCTTCCTCCACCACTACGACCACCACCTCCTCTATGATGTTGTTGTGGTTGTGGTGGTGGTGTGTGTGGTGCCACGCCTGGTTGTTGCCTGTCACAAACAGAAATCAAAATTAGTATGAACGAGGCCATGAGCAGAACATCGACAATACTCAGATGTCTTGTAAACTTTGATTGACCATAACTTGACTTGCATAGTTGCATGCATACCGCTTGCAGAAAAAACATAACTATGATTATTAGTTGCTATTTCCTTCCCCAGTTAGGCGTATTCTTTAGTGAGCAAAATGGTTCCTTTTAATGTGATACTGTAAGAGATGTTTTAGAGGCTGTATCATCCTGATTAGATAAATTTGTGTTACGTGTTCCCTAACAAGGGTTAAGCTAAATCTTACTAAAAAGAAAATGAGTCATCCAAAGTGTACCCGAATCTATAAAAACATATCTTCTAATGCTTTATTGGAAAATAGTATGTTATTTTTGTAATAATAATGTTTTTACGATTATTAAGCACAATATTTAGTTAGTATTAAATTCAAAAAATAGATTAGATAGTGTGTCCATGGTCGACCCTGCCCAAGCCATATTGACCCACTTAGGAGTTGTCATTTTTGACCCATTAGTCAACTTGTCCACCCTGCCCAATTTGCCATATATATAGTCCTAATGATCCGTCATTGTTTCTGTATAAATGGCTATAAAGAACTGAAAGAAATAAAACAATCAAGCTCCACATGGAAATATTCACTTACAGAACGTATCCGATCCTTCCATCAGGCAAAAGCATTGGCATCATTGCCATACCAGCTGTTGAAGGTGCCCTTCCATATATAAGTGGCTGCAGAAAAGCATGAATCAATTAAAAAGAACAATACAAGTAATCACATATGTTCAAAATAAAATGCTATTAAATACATTAGGAGGATGGTGTAAATCCCAACCTGCGGATAGGCTGCCCCGGCATAGCCTGCAGTCAAAGCCCCGTATGGACTCCCTACCAATCCATACCCAACATGAGGATTGTGTGGAAGTAAAGCAACCTTCTGCGAGTTGGAAGCTCCTCCGGATGTTTTCTGATCTGCTTGTGGCTTAGCAAGAGAGCACTCCAAAGTTTGGCCTGTTCATTAAAAACCAATAAGGTCAGATTGTTTTTCCAAAAAAACAAGTGCTGATTAGACTGCTGAATAACATAAAAAAAAAACAAGAGCCAGCATTACCATTTAGCTCGTACTTCTCAGTGTCCTTTAAAGCCTTCATAACACTTGATCTATCTGCAAAATGAACAAAACCAAACCTACTCCTCTCATGACCCGCTTTTGCAGGAGGGAGAACTACTTTTGTAATCTTCCCATGGTGCTCAAATATCTTTTCTAGCTGCTCATTGGTGACATTTTTGGGCAAATTCTTAACATATAATGCCTTAACCTGCATCAGAAAAACCAAAAAAGTGATGAGGTGAGTAAACTTGGATAAGACTAGCAATTTTTAACAAGTTCAGTTACTCAGGTCAATCAAAATGAAGCTCGGGGATCTAGCTGCAAAAAAACAGAAACGCAAGTGACCAGAATGAATCTGAATATTGATGATTAGAGCACCTGAGAAGAGGCTGAAGACTCGGCATTTTTCGGGTCAGCCCAGCTCACGGTTGGAGCTTTATCATCAAGCTTAAATTTTGGCTTCAACATCTTTTGTCTTGAGTACTCTGCACAGGCATGATTATAATACTCGATAAAAGCAAATCCCCGATTCCGCCTAGAGTTTTGTGGATCCTGCAACAGAATGGGGACAAAAAGAAATTAGCTATTTGATGCTCATTACAAGTATTCAGAGTAGAACTGGGTGTCGATTCTATAATCGACAAGATGAGGGAAGGAAGGCTAGGGAAGGAAGGCTGAGATTTTTTGGGCACGTCAAGAGGAGACCACAAACTGCCCCAGGAGAGTTGAAGCTATGCTTGTTGAAGGCTCGAGGAGAAGGGGTAGACCTAAACTTAAATGGGAAGATAGAATTAAGTTGGACATGAAAGAGCTCCTCTTGTCCGAGGACATGACCTCTGATAGGAATGAGTGGAGAGATAGAATTAGGATTAGCGGGTAGTTTCCCGGCTTACTTCTTAGGTTTAGATCCCTTTTTTTTACCTTTTGCCTTTTCTGTGCTTTGTGCTCTTTTGCTCTTGATCGCCGTCTTATTTTGTCGATTGTGTGTTTTTCGTGTTTTGACTGCTCGTTCTTGCTTTGCAACCGAAGCCATAAGTAGTAGTTTAACGCTTGATCGAAGCGGCAGTTACCAGGAAAGAAGATCTGAATTGGGGCTTGGGGTCACGTATAATAAGATCCGAAATCTCTACTGGTTGTTTCGATCCACTAAGTCACGAATACAAACGTGTCTTTCTATCTTCCATACCAGCTCAACCTTCAAAACCTCTAACCCTTGCAAGATGCTCTTCCAAGATTGAGAAGTCGCCTATCCAACTAGCGGAACAGCCCTGACATTTCTTCAATGCATCTCCTTTCGGATTCTTCTATGTCAACCTAGCATTTCGAAACGAACAACTCCAGCCAAACTAGCAATTGGACAGGTCCCAGCTTACTAAGGAAATCGGCTACATTCTCCCGGAAATAAAGAGGGATGCCGGATGTAGAACCCGCTATCGAAGAAGACAACTCCCATCTAGGTCAATGGAAGTCAATCGATCTCGAAAACAGAGAAGAAAGCAGCATCCCGCTCAATGCAAGTAGGGAGAACCCGTTCTTTATCTTGTTTCATCAGCAAATGTGGCAAACGGTGGTCTTATCCTCTTTTACTTATACAAACAAGATATCTGCTAAAGTAAAGGCGAGTAAATAAAGTAAATAAGAAAAAATCTTTATGAAAGCAAGTCCCATCGAGTGGAGTCAAGGCATGCCTTAAGGTAGCGACTGACTTTTTCAGGTGAGATGGTTCAATAGTAGATTAGATAAAGGCTCTTGCTACTTCCCACGGGGGGAGGAAAGTCAATAGCGTAGATAAGGAAGTGGCTATTCTTGTTTGTTCATGACTCCGCCGCGCTCCTATTTCATGGAATAAGCGCCTTTTCTCTTACAGATAAAAGAAATGGATTTCTTCCGGCTAGCTCGAAGGGAAGGAAAGAGCGCTATAAGAGAAAGAGTGCCTCGAGAATCTTTTTTCTTTTGAATATTTTTTATTTTTACTGAAAGCAGAGGAAGCATTCGATGCATCATAAAAAAAAAGTGCAGCTGCCAGAGCCCCTTACCAGCGGGGGTCCCGAGATATTCTATGATCAAAGGCTTTGTGGTTGTCACAAACTGGATTCGAACCAGCACCTCTGGGAGCAAAAGACAGGCCCAGCGAACTACCATTCATTCTGATCGCGACTTTGTTTACCCGGTTCCCCTCGCGGCTAAAGGGTACATCCGGGTCCGGTCGCATGGACCTACTTACCTTGCTTGTAGACCAGCTGCAGAGCTAACCCTTGTTCTATTGGTTTGATGCTACCAAGACGATATATCACTAGATCGATCGGTATCTTTACAAATTGATAAAGCTTTCGTCTCAATTCATACTTAGCCGCGAGCAATCTACGTTTGTGATCTCGTATATTTTGCTTCTCCGACATCTTACTGACTTTCCCCCTCATCTTTTTGAAAAAAGCCGCTCCACGGTGGTAAAGTCTCATCTTGTGTGTTGGCCGAAGTTACAATAGTGACATTGAACCCTCGAATATGTTCGAAGATCTCGAAATGATCTTCCAGTTCCGGGGAGAATTCGCAAAACTCCATTTCCATCAAGAATTGAATGGACTTTTCCCGTATTTCGACCGGAAAATCTAACAGAGACATTACTGCGGAGATTCTTACCAAAAAATGAGACATTCCATGCCCTCGGAGAGTGCTTTGCCGTGCTAGGTCACTTACATATCCTTTTTTGTCTTTATTTGACCCCAAGAATGGATTGGATCGAAACGACTTTCCTGTCGAAGCCCTTTGTGTCTGTATTAATTTCTGACCGCACGGAATCTCCATAGCCAATTTTCCATTTTTGATTATGAAATCAGAAGGTGCTGCCTTTGGTACTACTCTTATTTTACACGATCCAGGAACTTCCATAACGTTGGCGTGATTCGGTTTGAGCAACGGATCCTGACGTGATACATCTTCGTAATGAAAATTGAGTGTAAACATTATTTTTTTTTATTTCCCAGTATCGATAGAATGAGCACTGTGAACTATCTGCTTCAAAAAAGATAATTGTAAAAACATCAGAGCAATATATCGTAGTGTAGAACATATTTGAAGTAATGGGGATCACATTAGTAGGAATATAGGCCAGTCTCCAGCTTCTATCCTTTTCTTTTCCGCTGGCATCTCGCATTCACGCCCCCGTTTGACTGCTGCTGTTAGAACACCACAATATTCGTCCTTTTGGGCTTAATGCTCTCAATGGTGAATTGATCATTCGATATCCTTCCTCTTCTTATGAGAAGACAGAATGGAATAAAAGTAATGAAACCCGCGATGGCTACTGAATAACCTCCTTTTACTTTATCAATAAAAAAGCCTTTGACCCGTTCGCCAAATCTTGTTCAGTTCCATCCAAGCTCGGTTTTGTGTGAATCTTCGTGGAAGAAGAAGAAGCGGTTCACCAGCCACTACAGGATCCCACCAAATCATTAAACCTGGCGGCAGCTCGCTCTTTGATCAATGATTCACCGGTCACTAGATCCATGAAGAATCTAAAAAAAATCTGCTTTTTGATCAGTGATTCGCTGGCCACTAGATCCAGGGATCCCACCTTATTCTCAAACCTGGTGGCTCGGTTGATTGGAACTCCTTTAGGCGCATCCTGCATACTCATTCTGGCGGTCGCAAGTCCTGCATCCACCAAGAACATTTCTTCCTTTAAGCGTCAAACTTCAGATTTTAAGGCCTTTCCACTGCATCAAAAAAAACTTGAATTAGATCTACGAAATGATCGACTCAAATAGATGGTCATCATAAGCTATTTCTTTTCCTCCTCTTCCAGTTCTATTAATCAAAAGGCCATCATGGACCAAGATCCAAAGGGATCAATCTTTTACACCGATGTATCGTACTCTCTCGACCAGGTCATCATAAGAAAAGACTGAAAAATCTTTCCGAAGTGTTATAAAGAGGGAAGGCGCGCTACAACTAACATAACAGCCTCTTCCTTGCCCCCCTAAGAATCCAAGGGTGACCTTTGGATGTTGTCGTGACGCTTTGGTTACGAAGGTTATCGGGGTCTAGGTTTATGGATGGATGAAGTAATCGAAAGTCCCTCCAACTCAATCAATATCAACAACATGTCGTGACCGGTTAGGCTTGGTTGATTTTGTCAGAAAAGAAAGTAGGTTTCGGGGGTTCATTGATTAGTACACCCCCGGTGCTGGTAAGGTCGGGACCGTGGTCGTACGTCTCCGGTTTGCCGGCCTATCTTCTTTCTGAGATTGACCAGCCAGCTGGGCTGGTTTGGCTATTCTTTTCTATTGAAAAGGAGTCAGCTGTCTGCGCGAGTCATCTTCTTCTAGGCTCCGCTGGACGACACGGCATTCTCGTTTAAATAAATAGATGTCGGCCGTACTTGTGATGGTTCCCAAGGATCCAATATGACCACTTCACTTAGGTCTACGTTGCCACGATATTGTTCTATGGAAGCGGGCGGGCTGTTAGAAGTTCGGCCCGCTTTTTTTTGTGTCGTAGGGGAGGGATTGACCTTTCTAACGCATATTCAGTCGTACCGGCATGGCCCCACTGATTTCTTTTCGATCGGAGCATCCAGCAGCGCAACCCGGTTCTACTTGACTAAGCCCGTGCTCGTCCAAGGAGGGAGTTTGCTTTACCCAACCCCCTTTTTGATAACAAGGCAGAAAGCCCCGACCTGACATTCATTAGTTTCGAATGAAGAGTGCCCTGCCGCACCTACTCCTATCAAAAAGCGAGACTTTACTAAACAAGAAAAGCCCCTTCTATCTTATTAGTAAAGCGCTAACGCGCGCCCTGCAATCAAACTCAAGTTTCGCCTTGATCGATACGACAACCTTACTAATAGAAAGGGTCAAAATGCGCTCAAGCAACCTATCTTACTAATATAATAAGAAGGGCCGATCTAAGCCCTATGGTTGTAAAGCTACAGCTCGAAAGCCGGCCTTACCTTCTATGTTTTTAGTAAAGGGCCTTTTCAATAAGGCTCGCGCTAGGCGCTCACGTTTTTTGGCTTCCCTAAAATAGCAGATTTTTAAGTTGGTAAAGACCCGCCCCTTGTTTCAGTCAGAATGAGTCCCCGGGACCCCGGGACATTGGCTTCCGCCAACAGTGAACTATTAAGGATCGCATCCCGCGCATATTCTACATTATAGCCTGCAACTGATTCAGCTTCCGCTTCTGGGAGATCAAACGGAGCTCGATTAGTTTCTGCTAGACAAGAAATAAAGAACATAACCAATACAGGGAACAAGGGAATACCGGACCATATCTG
The DNA here is from genome assembly GCA_026074375.1 of Tanacetum coccineum. Lineage (NCBI taxonomy): Eukaryota > Viridiplantae > Streptophyta > Magnoliopsida > Asterales > Asteraceae > Tanacetum > Tanacetum coccineum. The sequence goes on along the minus strand of BQNB010011704.1, from coordinate 7,890 downwards.
CTTTTGCGCCATGACAATCTCACTCGAATTACGGGGACCTACACATATTAGTACAGTATACCGGGGTCCCCGGCCAGAACCACACGTGCAAGTTTCCCTGCATGTGGCTCGTCCGTGCTTTTCTATTCCGCTTTGCCGCCTATTATATTAAGAGAATAGGTCCCGTTCAAGCGGTCCGCCTTTATTCATCTATACCAGCTGCCACGCACGAGCCCATAGAAAGGATTTCAGCGCCCCTCTCTAGATAAGAAGCAGAACGCGCCATCACCTACAGCCCTTTCCTCTGCCGGGGACTCCCACGAAACGAAAACGGGCGGCATCGCCGTATGCTCCACTTTTGTTGCCCTGGTTTATATCCCGGAGTACTCCTATGGCCGATCTGTCACCCAACCTACTTTAACAACCTAAAGGCTTGGTCCCGTCCCGTTTGGAGAATGACCCCTTATGGCACGGCTTAGTCAGTTATTCTCGCAGTTCAGATAAGATTCGGACCGCCACTTCTCTGAAAACATGGTTCTTGCCCCCCCTCTCTCCTCCCCCCTTTGAGCTCGTCCATTCGTTGGGTGATCCCTTGCTCTCACGTTCGAGTGTTTGCTCGTCGTTTAGGCCGGTGAGTGAGATTTCTGCTCATTGCAGTCACCTCCGGGCTTCTTCGCACCTGGATAGTACTAGGACCCTTGTGCCCCGGCCCTTGATCAGAAAAAGCTGCCCGCCCTATGACCCACAACTCAAAATGAGCCTTGCGACGAGACGCGGACATTCCCCATGCTGCGGTTCCCTCCGGTCCGTTCCCGGGTTGGGTTAGGGGAACATCCGAGCGATTTCCTTCGCGGATCCAAACGCGCTCACAAGGCGCACAATAAGAATAAGACCAATAGAGACTTCATAAGAGACCATTTGAGCTGCAGATCGTAATGCTCCTAGAAAGGCATATTTCGAATATAGAGGAGTGAAAGTTCCCAACAATCAATGACTTTTTCATTTCCTTATATGAACCGTACGAGCACGTCCTTTGTCACCCCCCACCGCGCTTACGGCTCTATACCCCAACCCAACTTGCTCTGGCCCCGGGTCCTTCCTTTCTATTCCTCGGTAAGTGGACCGTAGGAGCATGGGGGGCGGTATCTGCTTTTGACTGATAGAAAGCATCCCTCTTTTGTCCCTCCTGACCGAACCCGCCAAAAAACAAAAATATAAATAGAGAAAGTTTTGATTGCCGGGAGAGTTGCGTCGGAGACATCTTTATCTGAGGAGGAGGCTTTGTCGTCCGGCTCCTCATAAATGATGTTAGGATGGGCCGGCCCATCCTCGGAATCCTAAAAAAAAAGAGAGGGAACAGAATCACTTTCTTTCAGTGACATATCTAATCAGACTGAATAGGATTTTGAGAGCTGTCACGATCATTCACATCTATTTCAGTAGGCAGGAAGGGCGCGGAAGCTACCGTTTCTAGAATGCAAGCAAGCTAGCGACTCTCCTAGTAGCGAAGGAAAGGGGCATTCGGGAAGCGACTAGTCGCTTCTGGCGAAGCTTCTAGAAGGCCACCACTACATAGAGAGATCCATATACCAGTCATGAGCGATAGCGAAGCCTAGAGAGGCGTAAGCAGTAGCTTCTAGGGCGAAGCCGAGCCACTAGTGGAGTGGCCAAGGAGGCCTACTATACCGATACTGGATTAGTAACCGGTGAAATCCCCAAATCAAAATTTTAGTGAACTATTGAAGCTATCAGTGTGATTGATCAGACAAGTACCAAGGCTTTCGGTAGACTTCTTTTATTTCCGAATTTGCTTGCGACAAGTCCTAGCATTAGTATGAGTTCGTTGACCGCGTAAGGGTGATCCATCTTGATGACGAATTCCACGATAACAAGAAATAGAAATTAATCGTTCGATGTCTGCTCGTTCTCCCCTCTTCAATTCCCAATGAACAACATGATCTTGACCTATCATTTGTTCAATTTGGTCGATCTGATACTTAGTTAATTCTTTTATCTTTATGTTCCCACTGATACCTAATCGATAACGAACCAGAATGGCTTTTTTAGGCCCAATTCCATCTATTTTTGTTGTGTCAATTCTGACTTGTTCATCGGCAACTGATCTAGCTCCTAAAATATATAACATTCTTGATCCTTCCTTTTACTAGTCTTCTCGGTTGGAATCAAAAGCCTAACTAGCTCACATGAACTTACTGTCCATACCTTTGGTCTATCAACGCTGGGTACACCCTTCCGTAATCAAATAGATAGGTTTTTGTACTACTACATTTGAAACGCTTTTAGTAAGGGCTTGAGCAGATAGTACCGGTCTACAATTTATGGTTTTCTTTGTGCTAGTAAAGGAGAGAATGCTTGAAGTTTTGCTTTAGCACACATGCTAGAGATTGAAAAGAATGTAGTAAACCCTGCTAATCTGGGGCTATTGAGGAGGCGGTTGTCTAGCCCATAAGAGAAGTCAGGGTATTATTTTGAACCTGGGCTATTGGGGTGATATAGTCCCATTACAGAAAGGAGTATATCCTTACAAGCTGGAATGTAATAGAGAAGTTAGAATCCCATCGTTGTAAGTTAGAACTATCAGTCATACAGAACTGGGTATCTTTACGCCGAAGTCGAATCCAATAACAGTACTCAAATAGGTTAAGGATAGTCACTTAAATAGATTAAGGATAGTTGTCAACCACCCTACTATATTGCAAAAGTACCTTCTTAGAGTCGACTTTGAAAGGATCCTTCTCGAAAGAAAAAAAAGGCGGGGACAGGATTCGAACCTGCAATCTTCAGATCATGAGCCTGATAAGTTGACCGCTGCCCTAAGCCCTACAGTTCCTTCGCTTACCGCCTAAGATGAATATATTGCCTCCCCTCCCTCCACGAGTAGATATTTAGTATTGAATAGTGTCAAACCCAATCCCAAGCAATAGTCAAGAAGAAAAACTCAGGACTAGGAAAGAAAGGCAGAGACAGGGAAAGCTAGGGTGATAGCCCTATAGATGAGTAATAGGATATGGAGCACTCCGCTACACTCATTAGGACAACAACCTCCTAATTACTATGAGTTAAGCAACTAATGGACAGACCAGACCGCATAAGACTACTAGAATAGAAAAAGAGAAAGGATTCACGGGCAGTGAAGGCAACCAAGGGAGAGGAATCATTCCATTCAATTCTGAAGCCTAGTGTCTCTTGTAAGACTCTATCACCTAAATTCTTTTGTTGAGGTTCTGGCACTTCTTCCTCTGGCCCTCTATTTATATAGCGAAGAAAGGCAAAGGCTCTTGCTCGAATGCGTGACTTATGTCTCTTTTTCCATTTATAAAAAGTAAAATGAATCTACGCTCCTCGACCTTAAGTTAATGAGAGGGTATGGGGTTCCGAGTCTTTTTCCAGTCATAATTGACTAATAGGCAATCTCCTTTTTCCGTGATAATGTGAAAGGACTCAATTCCTTCTTTCTTCCCCAGCGAAATGTAGCAGGAACAGCCTTCCCGCAGTGGCATTAAGGAGATTTTTTCTTGAAACTCTTTACTCCTTCACCCGTAGCAAGTACTCATTTCTATTTAGTTGTTTTCTTACTCTATCCGGCTATTGAACCTGGTTTCCCTCTGCATATGGTAATAGAGAGTTAGACAGCTTAGAGAGCTCCTCAAAGGGCTAGTTCTCACTCTGTTTTGGGGACCCCCAAGACTTTCTTTCCCTGTGTTTCCTAGTCTATATAGGTCCAATCTCATCTGCTAGCGCTTCTTCGTTGCTTGGTCGGGACACATCTATCGATTTCTTTTCATTCTTCCTGGGCGTCGTAGATAATAGTTCTGTAGCGAAGCTAGGCTGTTGAGTTTGGGCTATGCGTTCTGACCTGAGCTAGTCTTTTAGATTAGGCAGGGAACATGAGGCACAGTTCCTCACTACCGAAATTCCCTTACAGAAGGTAAGAGAAGCTAGGGCTTTTGGATTCCAGTAATCAAGCCAAACTTTCTGGAGAGAAGGCAGTGAACGGAGTTGGCGGTTCGAGTTCTTGGCTGGACGGATGGGAGAGTGAACAAGTAGCTTGGCTCAACCTTCGCTTTCCTTTGACAAGGCAGCTAAGGCTCCAGCTTCGCTTTCTACTTCGTTGCCTTTCTCTAACGAGACTAGTAAAGTATCTTAATTCACTTACAGCAAGATAAGGTATTTCAAGCGGGTGAAAGTATAGAGCTGCTGCTGAGCAGAGTCAGAAAAGTTGGTTGGCATTCAAGCAAGAGAGAAAGAAGTCCCAATCAGGCTACAAGTGGGCTGCAATCAAACTAAAGCGCTAACGAGCAAGAATGCTTATAGATATTTCTTTAGTAATAATATAGATAGGGCTTTTTCAAGAATCGATTCTATGATTGAATAGCAGAAGTGCTCCTTAGTAGTAGAAACTCGGACTTCTTTGTTACCAGGGTCGACCCCAAAGCCATAATGTCTCAAAACGAGGAGGCCATAGAGAAAGTCTTTTTTATTCCTTTGTCTCGAACTTCATGAAGAACTCCATTCTATCTCTCCCTAGTTACGAACAAAAAACTGGGGCTACGACCCAGTTGTACACTCCCTTCGTTCTACGAACCCTTGTTGATTCTGAACTTCGTTCGCAAGAAGGAAAAAGGACTCATCCTTTGTTGCATCTGGCGTGAGATGATAAAGAGAGAGATTCGTCTATCGATGAACAGCGGATTGCTACGGTGCCACAAATTCGCAAGCTGATCCTAAGTAATCATTGTTGTTCATTGGATTCCGGAGGAACTACTTCGTTAGGATTGAGGAATTGTCGTGATTCTTCCTGAATAGCCTGGATTCTCCCGTCGAGAGTCTCTTTGAAAGTCTTACCTAAACTCTTCCAACTGAATATGATAAAGCCTATAAAACAGCGAGCTACTATCATTTCTTCATTATAGATTGAGATCTTCTTCGAACTTGGCAAATAGATTTCTTCAATGGTAGATTCAACTTCATTCGCTTGTACTGCGTTCTATTGGCTATAAGACCCAACATTATAGGAGTAACCTACACTCGCTCGCTCTCTTTCATCCGATAGAGAGTTTGAATTCAGTGATTTAGGAGCATAAATGTACTATCGGGAGAGGGCAAAAGTAAGCATATATTCTGGATTAGATACCGCACGAATTGGTCAACCGGAATATGGAATAGGAAACTCTCTCCTTTCATAGCTTTCGGGCCTATTCTATTCATTACTGGGAGAAAGTCACTATCCTCAGTTGCCTTGTCTCTGTATTTAGCCCCTCCCCTTTTCAGCCCTAGACTAGGTAGATTCTTTAGATTCTTCAATGAAAGCCTTCATGAAAGATGCAACAGGATAAAGGATATCCTCTCTTCTCGCTCTGTCTGCTTAATGCCTTCTATTGAATCGATTGGTGCCATTTCTTCTCTTGGAGGCAGGGCAATAGATTCATCTTGTCCTTGGCTTGTGAAGGGAATGAGGCGGGGTAGCCAAAGCCCCCAACAAAGGGATAGGGCAACCCTTCCCAAGTAATGCATAAGCAAGATCGGGACTAGAGGGGTGTGAAGAGTAGGGGGATCTCTTGTGCAAAGCAAAGACAGGTACGTGCTAGCAAAGAAGGGAAGTGGCAAGGGATTTCAAAGAAGAAGAAAGAAGAGAAAGTTAGTACACAGAGTCTTCCCCTGCCTAATTGATCTAATGATAAAGAAGTAGGCTAAGTCAAATAGAAAGTGTGTGTAAACAATAAGTAATGACGAAGTGACTTTGTACAAAAGTACATTGTACCATTAGTCAATCAAATTTATCCTATCCATTTAGAACTTTATTTTATACCAACTAAACTAAGCCAATAGAGCGTCTTTCCTTCGCAATATCGAAGGAGAAATGTAGTCAATGCTTTCATAGATGCCATACAACCATCCCTTCCCTTCCTAGTCTAAGATTCTTCCCCTCATTCTAAGCCCTAAAAACCTTGCTTCCTAAGCATATTGAGAAAGAATTAGCAGAGTCCTCTCCCTCCTCCTAAAAGAGAGAAGCGGGCTAACCCAAGAGAGAGACCAGCCCTAATTGCTCTTAAGGTTAGTTAATGGCTTTCAAGGGCTGAGGGACATTAGCCACTCTCCTGCTCGTACCTCGCTAACAACCGTCAACAACCAGTGTTGCAACAACTCCTAAATCAATAGGGCCATAAAGACTAGTCCTACTTGCCCTAGAGATTAGTTAATAGCTTCAAAGACCGGCAGGAAGTCATACAACCTAGCTCTCCTTACTTGATAGCGGATCGGATAGAGGGTCTAGTAAACTAGCTGAGTCATTCAAGAGGCTTCAAACTTGGCTAAGCCTTCACATAAGCGGGATTGCTTGCATGTCCATTATTAGATTTACGGGGTAGTGGAGGGAGTGCTTCATCTCCTTAACATTTGAGCTCTTTCTTTACTCTCAAGGAACATGAGCGGAACGGAACGGTATCAAGTCTATTAGTCGGAGAGGTCGTACCGTCGAGCGAGTTGGGGAGCTCGACTAAAGCCGACCTGAGGGAGGCCTACAACCGTCGGTCTAGAAAGCTAGTAACTCGGATCTAGGACTAGGAAGGGAAGCTCTTCTTGTCCTACCGGTCGGGTTGCTGGACTGGTTGTTAGCGGAGAAGCCCTGGGAGAAAGACAGCTTATTAGAGCATTGGCGGTCGACGAATTCGTCTATCAGGCAATCTATCCTTAGCCTAAAGGCCCGTTAAATAAGGGTGGTGCAGTGTGACCGGAGCGGTTGTAGAGTTTATAAATGGGATTTGAGGCGACGCCTGAGTATGAGGAGATCGCACTGGATATGGCTACTCTTTACGGCAAAGGGGGCATTGCCCATAAGATAAGGCAGCCTTGGACTTCCTATTATTGCTTCTAAGTGAAAGGTAGCCAGCAACAATACAATGAAGGCATTCAGACTCATTACCTTTCTTAGGTCTCATTGAGACTCCCTTTTAGAAAGAGAAATGAACAAGAACTTCACTCATCCGTAAACGTGATTCTATGTCCTGTAAGCATCAGACTAGATCAAAAACCTGCCCTTTCTCCTCTCGACGAGTGTCAGCTCCTTCCAGGTACGCAGGTTGGCTAGTGTTATGAAATAGAGAAGTCAAAGTAGAGCAAGTCCCACCTACCAGGTTAGCGGAGAGTGACTCACCTACCAGGTTACCTGTTCTTATGAAGGAAGGCATCTATTCAAGTCTTTACTAAATACCATCAGATGGATTCTTAGGAAGCCATCTATTCTGCTAATACCGGTCCTATCCTCTCCTTTCTCTGATTCCCAGTGAGGGGTATAAGTAGTCTAAACGCTCTTTCCAGCCTTTGGTTTGGCTAGGTACTACTAACTATCAGAAAGCTCGAAAAAGGGCATGATTTTAGGCTCTTCCTTTTTGACTTTCGCGGGGGACGCTTTTTCTTTTTTTTTTTTTCAAAAAGAAAACTCCAAGATAGCTTGGATTACCAGCTTCTATCTGAAGGAAGAACTCCTCAATATCTGGGCATCCACTTTTCCGTTTTAGTACCATACAAAAGGAAAGGGAGGACGTGAAGCTACTACGGGAGAAAAGCAAGTAGAAGAGGGCTTATGCTCGATTGTAGAAAGTAGAACTCCCAGCCAGTAAAGTGAGACTTCTTGTTATCAACTGGATTCTGTAGCTGCTACCTTCTTTTTCAGTATATGGTGGTGACTCCACTTTAGTAGAAGGTCTACCTCCGGATCTGTTATTGTCCATGCCCTAGCCGTTGCTTCCGCTGGATCAATGGGATCCCAATCTCGATTTCCTAGGTATACTTGCCCTGTTCAGTAACTGAAGCTACTTGTTCTCTTTCACTACACCAAACCCACGAACTTTCACCCAAACGCATACAGTTGATTCCACAGGTACCATGGGC